>PVIJ01003998.1:0-29790 GCA_004024925.1 Scalopus aquaticus | reverse complement strand
GCTCCACAGCTCCACAGCGCAGCGCTCAACCGCTGCGCTACCAGGGAGGCCGTCTATAGTCTTATTGAGAGTCTGTGCAGAGGTTCTGATGCCTGCTGCTTGCTGTTCGTTGTGTGGCGGGAACTGCTCTCCCAACCCCTGAAGCAGGTACTGGGACAGCATTCTGCTCCGGGTCTGTAAGGAAGGCATCCCCTTGGCCAACGTTGAAAATAATTCCTGAGAGGTTGATCACTCTTTTAAAGGATTCTTAAAATTTCAGGTGCTGTTATCTCTTTGTAGCCTTCGTGTGTTGCCATGGATATTTCTGTTGGCAACTGCGGGAGAGCAAATGAAGGGAGCTTAGTGAGTCAGCTCTCATCACAACCCAGAGCAGTCTACATGCTGCTGTAAGAGTGGGTCTAACTCAGGGCCATGTTCCATCTCAGCTTTGACCCTGGTGCTGCTGTTCCTGAACAGACGGGGATTGTGATGAGTTTGTTGGAAGAGGGCATGGAAACTTTACATTTTATCTGTTCTGTAGATCACATAGTTCTAGGCTCGTGCCAGTCCCTGTTTCAAATAACACCATCCCATGACACAGACACGGGAGCTTCTGACAGGCCATCCAGCTACCCCATATGATGTACATCTACAGGTGCCCATCAAGTCACTTTACTCTGCAACGCTGGCAGAGAAACTAAGATTTGTCGAAAAGGGTTGTAATGAGTCATACTGTTTTGGATTTTATAATTTACATCTGAACACTTCTGATATTTTCCAGAGTTAGTTTGCTTTCAGGTAAAAAAATGATGTATATAGATGAACTTCCTAGAGTTCTCATGGACAGTAAGTGGTATACCTGGGAAGCAGAGTACTTTTTCCAATTCTTAAACCAAACTGGTGAATCATTTACTATCCAGAAGGCAATTTCATTGCACTGGACTTATTTTTTGTTTTATCATTTATTCATTTGACAGAACCACGTTTGCCCCACTTTTAGGAAATAACAAGGACATGCTTGATTTACTGAATGCCCAAATGCTTTCAATGTGTACTAAATAATTGTGGTGTGTGTTTAGGATTATCCTTAGTGACTTATCCCTTTTAATTTCACTCCAACTAACATGATTTATTACTCCTGAGGATGGTTGATAAGTAGGATATCCACTTGAGGGAAGTGTCACCCTTTATGTGGGACATCCTTACTATAAAATTGATGATTGAAGCCAATGAAGTTAATTAGATGAGGGAATCAGATTTTGAAATCAGATTTTCACAGAGCAGCAAAGATGTTTGCAAATTTTGTGATAGTACCATCTTAATCTGTTGGGCGGGTGCTTAAGCATTAGCAAAATGCAAACATCTGTTTTATTTTTGAATATTTCTTTCAGAGATTTTTGTGTATTCATTTAATTGTTATTGATTAAAAGGGTGTTTGGAAAAAGTTTAGAAAATATTAAGAACATTAGATAAAAAATTAATTTCATTCTTAAACCTATTATCTAGAAGTAAGTATTTCAATATCTCATTTTAAATACTGCACATGTTCTCTTTTCTCATTTAAAACTACATTGTGGGTGTGTTTCCCAAACATGAATACATCCAGTTATTCATCAACATTAAAGAAATTTTTTTGAAAGATTTATTTATTTATGCATACAAGAGGTGGGTGTAGGCCAGAGGTGTGTGTGTAGGGAGTGTGTGTATGTGAGAGGATTCACCAGAGACAGAGTGGGGAGCAAAACAGGAGGGTCTTCTGAAATCCACTGCTTCGGGGAGCAGTGGGTGAGACAGGAGAGGTCTGCTTCGCCATGTGGGTCAGCTCCCTGGCCGGGGATCGAACTTCTGCTGTAGTGGCTGTAGATAGCTTCATAGTGCTGAGACTTAACCCCTTGCACCACCAGGGAGGCCTCCTATTCATCAACTTTTTTTAAAGATTTATTTATTTATGCATACAAACAGGGGTGCAGGCCAGAGGTGTGAGGTGGTGAGAGGGGTCACCAGAGACAAGAGCGGGGAGCAGAACAGGCAGGTTGACCGAAATACACTGCTGAGGGGAGCAGTGGGCGAGGTAGGAGAGGTCTGCTGTGCCATGGGGGAATCTCCCTGGCTGGGCATCAAACTTGTGCCACAGGTGCAGACAACTCTACAGCGCAGTGCTTAAGCCGTTGAGCCATCAGGGAGGCCCTTCATCAACATTTTTAATGGTTCATGATATTCAATTGTATTCATGACTCATTAGTGAACATTTAGGTTGTTCCCAGTTTTTCACTATCATAAATAATGTTATAAGGAATAATATCCTTTTCCATATACCTTTGGAAATGTACTTTAAGAAAAATTCCTAGAAATAATAATGTTCCTTGTAAGGCAGGCACATTTTGAAGTCTTTTGAAATATTTTGCCAAAAGGGTAACATTAGTGTGTATTACCAAACACATAAAATAATGCTCTTAAACCACTATTGGTTATTATTACTCTTTTTCATGACAGCTCAACGTCAGCAAAATGGCTCAATGACAGTCTGATAAGTTAAAAAATTGATTTTTATTCATTTGTAGTTCTGTGTTTTAATAGTGAGATTAAGTGTATTGCTTCTTTTGTGAGTTTTCTACTTAATATTCTAGGTCCATTTTTCTATTGGGGAGCTCCCCTTTTTCTTCTCATGGTGTAAGAGCTATTTATATGGAAGAATATAATTTCTGAGTGAATTAAATGATTACATTTCCCAGTTTAAAATTTACTGTTAACCGGGCTTATGGTCTAGAACTTTATATTTCTGTGCATCATGTGTTAGTCTCTTCCTACATTTTATTAAAATATTTTGCTTTTTTCATTTTTAGGGCTTAAAGCTTTAGTCTGATTTTTTTTTCTGGTAAAGTATTAAGTAAAGCTTTATTGTTTTTCAAATTATTAGTTAGTGAAGTCTTCCAGCCATTTGGCATCACATTGCTTTTAGCTGTTTTATTTATATGCATAAAATGATAAACTCTTAACATATTTCCTTAATTACTTTAACCTTATATTCCATTTTAATATGTAGAAGAGCTAACATCATTCAATACAATTTCCTCCCAGTATTTTCTTTGCTTTCTCATTAATCTTCCAGGTGAACTTTACAAATAGAAATATTCATTGCCTGTATTTGCAAAAGTCATTGGGAGAAATGTTCTTGGATTTTTGTCCTCATAGCAAAGATATGTTGGAGCACATCTCTAGAACTTTGAAATTGACTTTAGAAATTTTGCAAGGGTTTGCAATTCTTTTCTCAAAAATTTTTTTTAATAATATTTTATTTATTTTTGTTATTCATATCTTTTACATTATTGTGTGGTCCCCATAAGTTACCCACCACCCGTTCACCCGTGGAACCATCACCATAGTCCCCCATGCTCCCCTCTTCCCCCCTCTTGAGCCCTTCCCCTCTACTCCTTCCCTGCTGAATGTCTCTTTCTTATTTGGCTCCCCTATATTCCTGTTATAAGTGAAACCATTCGATAATTTTCTCTTTCTTTCTGGCTTATTTCACTGATCATGATCCCTTCTAGATCCTTCCTGTTGCTGCGAATTGCATGTGTTTGTCTTTTTTGAATGCTGATTAGTATTCCATTGAGTATATGTACCACATCTTTTTGATCCAGTCATCTATTTTTGAGCATCTGGGTTGTTTCCATATCTTAGCTATTGTGAACAGTGCTGCAGTAAACATGCGGGTGCATGTATCCTTTCGGATTAGTGTTTTTGTGTCCTTTGGGTAGATTCCCAGTAATGGTATTGCCGGGTCATATGGGAGTTCCATTTCTAGCAGTTTGAGGAAACACCATACAACTTTCCATAGTGGTTGGATCAATTTGCTTTCCCACCAGCAGTGTAGGGGAGTTCCTTTTTCTCCACATCCTCGCCAACATTTGTTGTTACCTGTTTTTTTAATATGTGCCATTCTCACTGGCATGAGGTGGTATCTCATTGTGGTTTTCATTTGCATTTCCCTGATTATAAGTGATGTTGAACATTTTTTCATATAGCTGCTGGCCATTTGCTTTTCTTCCTTGGAGAAGTGTCTTTTTAGCTCTTCTGCTCATTTTTTGACTGGATTGTTGACTTTGTTTTTGTTGAGTTGTGTGAGCTCTTTGTAGATTTTTGTTGTCAGTCTTTTATCGGTTGTATTGTGTGCAAAGATCTTCTCCCAATTAGTAGGGTGTCTGTTTGTTTTGATTATTGTCTCTTTTGCTGTACAGAAGCTTTTTAGTTTGATGTAGTCCCAGCTGTTTATCTTTTCTTTTACTTCCTTCACTATGGGGGGAGTGCTTTTAAAGATTTTGCTGAGAAGTATGTTATGTAGTGTTTTGCCTATATTTTCTTCTATAAATTTTATGGTTTGAGGTCTTATATCCAGGTCTTTTATCCATTTTGAGTTGGTTTTTGTGCATGGTGTGAGGTAGTGGTCTAGCTTCATTTTTTTGCATGTAGCAGTCCAGTTCTCCCAACACCATTTATGGAACAAACTAGTCTTGTTCCGTTGCATATTCTTTGCTCCTTTGTCGAAGATTAGTTCTCCATAAATATGTGGATTTATTTCTGGGTTTTCTATTCCATTCCATTGGTCTGTGTGTCTGCTTTTGCTCCAGTACCATGCTGTTTTAATTATTATGGCTTTGTAGCATAGTTTGAAATCAGGGAGTGTAATCCCTCCATTCATATTTTTTCAGTCAGGAGAGCTTTAGCTATTGGAGGTTTTTTGTGGTTCCATATGAATTCCTTCAATATCCGTTCTATTTCTTTGAAGAATGTCATTGAGATTTTTATCAGCATCGCATTGAATCTGTAGATTGCTTTTGGTAGGATGGCCATTTTGATGATGTTGATTCTTCCAATCCATGAGCAGGGGATGTCTTTCCATCTTTTTGTGTCTTCCTCTATTTCTTTTAACAGCGTCTTGTAGTTTTCTTTGTATAAGTCCTTTACCTCTTTTGTTAGGTTTATCCAAGGTACTTGATTTTTTTGGTTTTGATTTGAAGGGGATAATTCTTTTTATTTCTTTTTCAGACTGAGTGTTTGTGTATAGAAAGGCTACTGATTTTTGTGCATTGATTTTGTATCCTGCTACGTTACTGAATTGGTCTATAGTTTTGAGTAGTTTTTCTATGGAGTTTTTGGGATTCTCTATGTATATAATCATATCATCTGCAAATAGTGACAGTTTAATTTCTTCCTTACCCATTTGGATTCCTTGTATGTCTTTCTCTTGTCTTATTGCTCTCACTAGGATTTCAAGTGTTACATTGAAAACCAATGGTGAGGGTGGACATCCTTGTCTTGTTCCTGATTTTAGGGGAAAGGCTTTCAGTTTCTCACCATTGGGGATGATATTGGCTGTGGGTTTGTCATATATGGCTTTTATTATGTTAAGGAATGTTCCTTCTATTCCAAGTATTTCAAGGGCCTTTATCATAAATGGATGTTGCACTTTGTCCATTGCTTTCTCAGCATCTATTGATATGATCATATGGTTTTTATTTTTCTCTTTGTTGATGTGTTGGATTACATTGATTGATTTTCGGATGTTGAACCATCCTTGTGTCCCTGGAATAAATCCCACTTGTTCGTGGTGTATTATCTTTTGGATGCATTGTTGGATCCTTTTGGCCAAGATTTTGTTAAATATTTTTGCATCTGTATTCATTAGGGAGATTGGTCTGTACTTTTCTTTTTTTGTGTGTTGTCTTTGTCTGGTTTTGGTATTAGAGTAATATTTGCTTCATAGAATGTGTTTGGTAGTACTCCTTCTTTCTCAATTTCTTGAAAGAGTTTGTGTAATATAGGGATTAGTTCATTTTTGAATGTTAGGTAGAATTCGTTTATGAAACCATCTGGTCCTGGGCTTTTGTTTTTGGGAAGTGTTTTGATTACTGCTTCAGCTTCGTAGCTTGAGATTGGCCTGTTTAGGTGTTCTATATCTTCTTTACCTATTTTTTGGTGGCTGTGTAGTTTCAGGAATTTATCCATTTCCTCTAGGTTGTTGAACTTGTTTCCATATAGCTGTTTATAATAATCTCTGATTATTCTTTTGATCTTCTGTGTCCATTGTAATTTCTCCTTTTTCATTTCTTATCCTGTTTATTTGTGTTCTTCCGTTTTTTCTTTGTAAGCCTTGCTAGAGGTTTGTCTATTTTGTTTATTCTTTTGAAGAACCAGCTTTTGGTTTTGTTGATCCTTCTGTATTGTTTTTTTAATTTCCATTTCATTTATTTCTTCTTTGATTTTTATTATTTCCTTTCTTGTACTGGCTTTTGGGTTTTTCTGTTGTTACTTTTCTAGTTCTTTGAGGTGGGAGAATAGATTGTTTCTTTGAGTTGTTTCTTGTTTCTTGATGTGAGCCTGTATTGCTATGTATTTCCCTCTTAATACTGCTTTTGCTGTGTCCCAAACATTCTGGAACATTGTGTGTGTCTTCTTTGTCATTCATTTCTAGGTATTTTTTAATTTCTTCTTGGATCTCCTCATTAGTCCAGTGGTCTTTGAGCGGTGTGGGTTTCAATCTCCATCATGTAAAAGGATTCCTTTTTTTCTTTTCATGGTTCATTTCTAGTTTGATGGCTTTATGATCGGAGAAGATAGTAGGTATGATTTTGATCTTTGTGTATCTGTTGAGGTTTGTTCTGTAACCTAGTATGTGATCAATCCTGGAGTATGATCCGTGAGCACTTGAGAAGACTGTGTATTCATATTTTTGGGGGTGCAGTGCCCTATATATATCTGTTAAGCCCATGTGGTCTAGGTCTTTGTTTAGAGCTTTAATGTCCTTGTTTATTTATTGTCTCATTGATCTGTCCATTTGTGATAATGGAGTGTTGAAATCTCCTACTATATATGTATTTTTCCTAATGTGCGTTTTCAGAGTTGATAATAATTATCTTATATATTTTGGTGCTCCTTCATTAGGGGAGTAGATGTTGATGAGGGTTATATCATCTTGCTGAATTTTCCCCTTTATCATTGATGTAGTGACCATCTATGTCTCTTTTTACCTTTTTAAGTTTGAAGTCTATTTTATTGGCTATAAGTATAGCTTTCCCTGCCTTCTTTTTAGGTCCATTTGCTTGTAGGATTGTTTTCCAGCCTTTAACTTTCAGTCTGTATTTATCTTTTGTGGCTAAATGTGTTTCCTGTAGACAGCAGAAGGTTGGATTCTGTTTTTTGATCCATTTCGCTACTCTGTGCCTTTTTATTGATGAGTTGAGTCCCTTTACATTTAGCGTTAATATTGATACGTTGGCATCTATGTTGGCCATTTTGTTTGTCTTTTTGTGGTTTTATTCCATGTCTTATTCTAGTCTTTTTCATTCCTTTGTCGGTTTTGGTTTTAGGACTTCTTGTAGTATTGTTTGTAATGGGGGTTTAGTCATGACGAATTTCTGGAGACTCTGTTTGTCTGGGAAGGTCCTTATCCTTTCTTCATAGAGGAGAGAGAGCTTTGCAGGATAAAGTATTCTAGGTTGGAATTTATTATCTTGGAGTTTGTTGAATATGTCTCTCCATCCTCTCCTTGCCCGTAGCGTTTCTTTGGAGAAGTCAGATGTCATCCTGATTGGTATTCCTTTATAAGTTATTTGTTTCCTCCCCCTTGCCATCTTCAATATATTTTCCTTGTCCTGTATTTGTGTGAGTTTAACTATGATATGTCTAGGTGTAGGTCTTCTGGGATCATGGTGATTTGGAGATCTTCTTACTTCTTGTATCCCGATTTTCATACTCAGGAAATTTTCTTCTATCACCTCCTTAAATAGTTTCTCTGCTCCTTGGTCCCTCTCCTCCCCTTCTCGAATTCCTATTACTCTTATGTTTCCTTTCTTCATGATGTCAGATAGATCTTGAATTGTTTTTTCATTCTTTACCTTCGTGCTTCAATTTCCTTTTCCCTTTTGGATCTTTTAATATTTGCATCTTTGAGATCGCTAATGTGGTCTTCCATTTCATCGATTCTGCTTTTATCGCTGTTCCCGGAGATCTTTAGTTCTTCCTTTAAGCTCTTATTCTCCTTCTTTAGGGTCTCGATTTCTTTCTTCAGACTGTTAATTGTTTTTTCCATTTCTTTATTTTCCTTTATCATGATTTTCTCGATCATGATTCTAAATTCTTTATTTGACAGAGAGAGAAGTTCTTCCGTGTCATTGTCAATGGTTTTTGGTACTTGATTTTCTTTTTGTTCCGTGTCCTTTACCTGAGGGCTTGCTTGGTTGTTTATATTTTTCCTTCTCCCTGTTTGTCATCTGATTTGTTGTAAGTGTTGGGAGATTGTGGCACTGGTGTTGGCAGGCATCTCTTTGGGTTCTCCTTGGATGTCGGGTAGTGAAGATCTTACTGATTCTGGCCCTGTTAAGCCAAGCCCCTGGTGGTCGTGGTGGTTGGTGTTCCTAGAGCTAGTTCCACTCAGTTCCAAGAACCCTAGCTGGAGGGCACTGGCGGGTGCAGGGTGTGTGCGGCTAGAGGGTGCCAGCGGGTGCGGGGCACGCGCGGCTGGAGGGCGCCAGTGTGCTGCGATGGAGTTGCCCCGACCATGGTTCCTCTTCTGCGCAGGATGGAGCAAGAAGTCTAAACCGTGAGTGGCTTTTGTTCTGGACCTCTCCCGTGCCTGGAGGGCAGTCGCGGCAGCCTAGCCTGCAGGCTTTATCTGTTGGTTGTGAAGCTAACCCCCTCCTGCGGGAATTCTTGGGGGCGGAGCAGCACGGTGGAGCTGCCTGGGCAGCTACAGTGTGCTGCTTTTGTCCTGTGTTTCTCCCGCACTTGTAGCTGGGAGCTTTTTTTTTTTTTCTCACTTTTTCTCGCCCCGCAGTTCCTCCAGTGGTTAGATACTACCAGTGTTACTGAAGGAGTGGGTAGACCACTACCCCAGAGTTCTGTTCCAGCGGGGAGCTAGAGTGCTGGTTCTTTAATGGAGGTGGGGGGAGGGGCCACACTGCGGCTGCCTGGCTGCCTGAGGCTTTGTTCCATGTCCCACCAACTTCCCCAGTGCACTCTGCCCTCTCCCGGGCTCTGTTACTACCTGGAGGGACTGCTGGTGTCAGTCTCGAGTTTATCACTCTGCCGTGCCTGGGGAAACATCTCTGCCCACCTTTCTTTTTCTGGGTCTCCTCAGGTGCCTCTCGTCTTGGTCTCCTGGTCCGGTTTTGCGTTGAGGTGGGGGGGGAAGAGATCTGGTAGTTCTTTCTTCTTAGTCAGTCTTTTTAGCTTTTTTCCTGGTTCTACTCACCTGTGAGGGTGTTAGATTTATCCAGCATTTCTGGATCTTCTCTGGGTTTGGCTGATGTCTCTTTGTAAGCGGCTTCTCTTTTGGGAGAGTTGATAGTAACGTCCCTTCACCGCCATGTTGATGACGTCGCCCCTGGGTTTGCAATTCTTAAGCAGAAGAAAGAAAATGGCTCAAGGAACATGTTCTCACAACAGATGAAGTCAACTCAGAGAAGGTGTAGGTTAAGTTCATTCTATTCTGTAAGCAAAAACTGGCAACTCAATTCTGGTATCTGCTATGCCTTTGTTTGGCTCAAGAATTAAGCCAGTTATCCCAGGATAAAGCACCTTTGAAAAACTTTTTTTTTCCCCCAGAAGCATCTGAAAAACTTTCCAGGAAGAAAACAAGGATTGGCAGGGCAAGGTTTGTGTGAATACTGCTTCCTCCTTGTAAAAGTGTAGATGAGAAGGTAGTGTTTCAAATGTCCATCTACATTCAGTGTCTGAGATCTAATTGGTGTCTAGACACAAACTAACATCTCTAGTCTGTTACCATCTTGCTAGGTCCTTCCTTCCTCACTCTCTTCAAAATCATGTTAGAGTCCACTGATTGTCAAGTAATTTTTGATTCTATATATATAAACTCTACTACCTTTAGTTGCTTTCTCTAACAGTATTTGTAATTTTCAGTTTAAACATACCCTCGTATCTTCTTGCATTTATTATGTAAAAATTTTACCAGAAGTTAAAAAGTTAGACAAATACATGCACTGCCTGTTGACATCATTTCCCATGTGGAATTGCCATATTTTTGCCATTTTAAATTCTTTTCATGTGAATAAAATCAAAGACCAGTAGAGATAATAGGGTAGATTCAAATTTGAAAACGAAATAATCAAGGCTCAGCTACCCCCAACCCCACAATCATTTCTGATAATTCATAAGCCAGCAAACCAGAAGCATATTTGGTACAGAAAATCAATATATATATTTAGACTTTTGCGCAATGCTGTATTTGTGGTTTCTTAGTCTTTTAAATGTTGATAAAAGCTGGTATGACTCTCTAGGTTGTTAGCCTTTGTTTTCAAGTGCATAATATTGATTATCATTCTCTTTTTGAAAAGTTTTTGCTTAGAAGAACTGGGGTGTAGGCCAGAGGTGTGGGAGGTGAGAGGATTCACCAGAGGCAGAATAGAGAGCAGAACAGGTGGATCTACTGAAATACACTGATAAAGGGAGCAGCCGGCAAGACAGGAAAGGTCTACTGCTCCATATGTGGGTCAGCTCCATGATCAGGGATCAAACTCAGGCCATAGAGGTGAACGCACTGAGACTTAACATCTAGGTCACCAGGGAAGTCTTTTAATTTCCTTATAAAATAAATTAAGGTGCTATAATGGGGATTCTTATCTACTTTTACTCCTGGAATCATATGGACTATCTGTATATTTCACACTTTTTTCTGTATATCTTTCTTCATACTCAGTGTTTTGGCTGTTTTGGAAACATTGTTAACATCTGACGTTACCTTTATTGCATTCATACACAAATGAAGAGGGAAAACAGTAGGGCTTGAAGACAGTAGATCTATTTACTATTTTTATAATTAGAAAATTAATATATCCTCATGAAGATGATACAGGATGTTATATGTAAACTACTTAGCTCATTTCAAGGGATACTGCTGGTAGTTTCCATGAAAACTAAAGGACTTCTGTAATTTAGGGATTGATACATTTACTATAGTTTCATGTTGCCAAAATTTATTTTAATGGATTAACATTTTAGGAGAAGTATGGGCTGAGTTTTACAGATTTAATGGATTAACATTTTAGGAGAAGTATGGGCTGAGTTTTACAGTCTCCCAATTATTTTTCAAATTATATTCTAGTAATTATATTAAGTTGTATTCGGTCACAAAGTTTAAGGAATTAAAAATAGAGAGTTGTCATAATACCATTTTATGCCAGAATTTTGGCATTTCAGTTTAATAAGTCAATATTTACAAGTTTAGATAAGAATAAGTTAAAAATATTTAAGGAAAGAACATGTATCATTCTTAATATAAATCATGTGGTATTAAGGGAATGAAAAATATTAGTTTAATAAGGCCATTTGTTAGAGCTTCTTGACTTCAACTTACCTTTATTTCTGATTTTTGAAGACTTTTCTGTTTCATAGATGGTTAAGTTCCATATGATTGCAGAAGGTCCATAAATACAGTCTTTTTCACCTATATTATACCTATGTTGTGTGCTTCAAAAACTATTCATTGCATCATGTAGTTACTATCACTTGAAGCATTTAGTGGAGGGCCAGCCTAGCACATACTCAATGAATGGTAACACAGTGCCTTACATGAAGTAGATATCCCATGAATGTCTTTCAGTGTAAAGGACTGTCCCCCTCCTTCTCTGCCAAGCTATTTGAATTCTAGCTACTGGGTATTGTAGTGTTTAATCTGTAATAGGAAGTCTGTTGGTGATGATGAGAACGTCTGCAAATTCCAAGTACTATGCAGGCATTGTATGAAATATAGTGCCCTGCGATAAAATGAAGTGATGAATGCTGTTTCCTTTCCTCTGTGCCCTCTGGAGGAGACCTCTAGTTCTAAACGATGCATTTTCAGCACTTACTGAGAGAGAGCAGAGATTTGTACTTGTGGTGTGCATACCACAGGTCTGGTTGTATTTGTTTTGCTCAGTGGGCTTATTGCTATGACAATCAGCAAATGTGAAATAATAATAAATGGGAACATAGGCATTAATGACAAATGTTAAAAATCACTTAGTGACTAATAACTTAGTGACTAATAAAATATATCTTGACATGCAGGGTGTTAAATGCAGCCTATTAAAATTTCTAAGCTGTTTCAAAATTGGTTGGGTGTTTTTCATTGCACATTCATTTTTCATCTTTGCTCTTCCATTCAGGAAACATCAAGAGGGTTTAATAATTCCCTGTCATTTCTGGAAAGATAAATAAGATTATAGATTATTAAGGGTTGTTTTTCATTTTGATGGTGGATAAACATTTAGATTAATCCTCAGTGACTGAAACCATGAGTTACTGATTCTGAATACAGGATTAATATGAAACCACCCAAATGTTTCAATGTTTGTTTCTCTTTGGGTACTGTTATAGATAGATTCAGGAATGATATTGACTATGATTACTTATTGATTATCTAATATCTATCTTTAGCTTTTCAGAGTATTTTACAGTAGAGGACATGCATGTTAGGGGAGGTTGAACAACTGACCCAATATGTTATAGGTTTTGACTCCTACCCTGATTTTTTGGGGGACCATACTCTGCAAATCAAGGCTTTTGATAAAGTTGTCTGCTTCTTTAACAAATTGTTTTCAACTTTGGTAACCATTTGTTGGGAGGAAGTTCACTATGACAGTTGAGCATTTGAGTACTAGATTAGAAGCTGGGTTGTGGGGATGAAGTTAAGTAAATAAAGTTTATAGAAGGGACCTGTCAGAGTCAGTGCTTTCTCCTAACTCCCACCCCTTACTTTGTTAAGATTCCCACATGCCTTTTGATGTCAGTGGAATGCAGCACTTTAGAACAAGCTGGGGCATTTGATGAATGTGAGTCTTAGTGGCACTTTCTAACTTTCTCTTATAAGAAAGGGAATTTAAATCTGGAGGTAGAGCCCATTCAAGGATGGCTGATCTGGGTGATTCCTCTGTCTAGGTGATGAGAGTCTGCCCAATAACTCATAACAAGATGGCTGTAGGGCTTCCAGGTTTCATATCCAGGTGTGGAAATGCCCAGGGGAAGAAAGAAGATAATGTTTTTCTTGTGGAAAGGTTCCGGAAACTTTTCCCCAAGAGGATTCTCTTATGTCTATTAACCAGCATTTGGTCAAATACCCATTCCTGAAATAATTGTTAACAAAGTAAAAATTATCTCTGCAACTAGGATTGGGGTGGATTCTCTTGAGGCACATGGCCATGTGGGGGAGGAATGACTATCTGCACCAAATGAGGTCCTATTAGAAAGGAAGAGGGAAAGGATTTGGTCTCTCTAAGCCTTCATTTCCTCATGCAAAATGTGGTAATATAGACTTTATCTGATATGATTGTTAAATAAGATAGGCACCAAAGACCAGCATTAGAACAAGGGATTACCATGAATTTGAAGGAGCCTGAGCACAAGACCACAAGTTCTGGCCTCTAGGAGTACTTAGTTAAAGCTCTATACTTTTAAACAGCTACCACTGACAGCTACCACTGTCAAGTGGTAGATACTGAGTTAGGAAGCCAAGGCAGCACTAACTTGCCTCACATGTCCATGTGTATTAGTAACTATGACTATGTGTTGAATAGTGGTTATTATTGAATAACCACTGTGTTCCACACTGTAGTATACAGCTTATGTACATTATTTGTGATCCTGGTAATAGCTTCTTTGGACCAGTGTTTTATAGTTGAGAAAATACATATAGAAATATCAGGTGAATATTATCAAGAAGTAGTTTTTGGGAACACATCTCAGAGGTCAAAACTATTCTCATTGTTTTGAAGGAGTCCAGCAAATCAATGTCTGTTTGTCTCTTTCGTGAATCACCATTGGAGATAAATCTGTTTGCTTTGGGAGTTATAGCTCAAGCATCGTATAGATTTATATTCATTAAAGTCTATACTGATCTGGAAAATATTAAGCTATTACTATTTTGATTGGTGATGGATTTGAGTGGAAAAATTACCCAAACACCAAAACAGTTAAACCTCGTATCTGCTTGAGTATGAGTGATTTCCTGATGAAATGGGTCATTGTTCACAATAACAATTTGATTAACTTGGTTTGAATTACAACCATGGCATAGTTTATTTTATAGGTATTATGAGTGCAAGGAAGCTTTTGATTTAAAAAGAGAGGGGCATGAAAAAGCTGGGAAATTTTCAGGACTTCTCAAATATTTTTCTAATAGCATTTCTGTTGGCTTTATCACATATGCTACCAATTTTCCAAGGAGAAAGTCTTTCTAGTATTTGCTTTATAAGAGATACACTCAGAAGTAGAATTAGTAGCTAATTTTGTAAACTTTCTTGATTTAATAAACATAAAGCATCTGTGTGCTCTAACAGGAAAGAAGATGCTTTATCTCTTTATCATGTGGCTCACTGAAGTGACATTTTCCTGGCAGTCAGCACAGACTTGGGTTTTCCTTCTCCTCTCAGAAGGTCAGTGATGGACCTTTCAGCCAGGACCCTGGGGCAATACTGTGCTGACATTTCCTTTTCTTAAATTGCATCATAGTCTTTTTTTTCTTAAAGATCTATTTATTTATTGCATAGAAGAACTGGGGTAGGCCAGAAGTGCGGGTCGCGGGGGAGGGATGAGAATATTCACCAGAGGCAGAGTGGGGAGCAGAACAGGCGGATCTACTGAAATACACTGCTGAGGGGAGCAGCGGGTGAGACAGGAGAGGTCTGCTGCATCATGTGGGAAGCTCTCTGGCCAGGGATTGAATTCAGGTCATCATGGCAATATCACTGAGACTTAACTCCTAGGCTACTAGGAAGGCGCTGCATCATAGTCTTTCAATCAAAAGATTAGTGACCTTGCCTTTTTTTTTTTTTTGTAAGACAAACATTTGAAATGGAAGTACATATATTTTTCCAGAGGTTTTTGAATAACCTGTGGCAGGTGTTATGGAGAGAGATAGCTGCTGGTAGGTTACAGGAGGACCTACATGCCTATTGTAGTTTGGGAATATTACATCTGACATTTTATATCTTTGTATCAAAATGGGGGCTTGGGGCCAGTGGATATATTTATGCTTAATAAATAGGCCAGAGAGAGCGCCTCCAAACCTCTTTTGTTTGGCCAGCTGGAGTCCGATCTTTTGCTGTTACTATCTCTTTCTGCAGATTTTTTATAGTTCATTTGGAAAGAAATGTCTTTTTCCTACTTTGGGATTTTCAGTCTCTTTTTAAGATTCTGAGGATACCTGACTCTGTTTTTAGATTTTAGTAAGTTTTTTTAGTAGACCAACTTTATGGTTCTTCTTCATGTTATTGTTTTAAGGATAAAATGGAGACATCCTTGACTTATCTTACCTTGGGCTTGTTATGCTTTTCTGAAATTGGGGTGCTTCTCAGCTGCTCAGCTCTAAGATTCCATCTGATCAATGTTCTGGATGGTTGATGCCAGAGCAAGCTGACCCCTGGACATAATGTGTCCTAAAAACTAGAGGCAGTGATTCATCTGTGCCAGTTAGCAGAACTCTTTATGGCTCTGTGGTAGGCAAAGAGGCACTTAGGTTGCAGACTGATGCCAAGTTAAGGCATAAAATCAATTTTGGTTACTAATGAGATGAAAGGTCTCTGAAGACTAAAATTTATTCCTGGAGTTGATATTTTAGCTCTAGGCATATTTGGGCATTTAAAATGTACTCTGTTGGATCAAATGACAAACTTTTCTACTCCTATTTTTTTTAAGTTACGTGGTAAGAGGGAAATATCAATTCTGGATTATAGAGAACCCTGGGCTAAGGGTGCACGACCCTTCTTATGTCCCCTTTTTCCCCCAAAAATGCCTTGGCCACATTGCAGACTTGCCTCAATTAGTCTACTTTCAGGTAGATTCATGCATATCAAAAGTTTGGACAGCAGGTAATGAGCAGTCACTGACATCAAAAATGGAAGTATAAACATAAAGATCTTGTGTGTGTGTGTGTGTGTGTGAGAGAGAGAGAGAGAGAGAGAGAGAGAGAGAGAGAGAGAGAGAGATGGCGGGGGGAGAGAGAGAGGGAGAGGGAGAGGGAGAAAGAGAAATGGTGTACACGTATGGAACTTCCTCTTTTTCTGGGAAAACAACTATCTTGTTAAGTTACAGTGCCCAGAGTAGACCCACTTGATTCATTTTTTTCCTATAAACTTTTCATTTTAGTTAGTTCACAATTTATGGGGTACCACTATAGATATAAGCTTATAAAATGGAATCCAACTTAGCATGGAACAGTCTTTTTCAAATCTTACTTTGTGGGACACAGTAATAATAACAGTAAGAAGTGTGGTAATGCTAGCAATGACCATCATTTAGTTTTTAATGTCCAGGTTCTGTTGTAAGGTCTCTACAATATTGTTCGTAACACTTACTATTGTTTCCATTTTATATGTGAGGAAACTGAGGCCCAGGAAAGTTAAAGAATTTGCTCACACTTTCATTATTGGCAGAGGGGGTTCCAAAATTGCATTTTTTAAAAAAGATTTATTTATTTATACATACAAGCTGGGGAACAGGCCAGAGGTGTGGGGCGGCGAGAGGGTTCACCAGGGACAGAGCGGGGAGCAGAACAGAAATACACTGCTGAGGGGAGCAGCGGGTGAGGCAGGAGAGGTCTGCTGCACCGTGTTGGTTCTTCCCGGCCGGGCGTTGAACTCGGATCGCTGCTGCCGACAGCTCCACAGCGCAGCGCTTGACCGCTGTGCCATCAGGGAGGCCCCCAAAATTGCATTTTAATTTCATATTTTTCACTCTTTCACCACTGTGCTGTGCTGTGTTTCCAATGGTTCTTATTATTTTAGAACATTTGTTTTCTGTTGCATGGATAACCTTGAGAACTTAGATTTGGTTTGAGTCTTCTTAGTGGTAGTGTTTTGGTCTCTCTGAATAGGTCCAGTCAACAGCGTCCATTTTCTTACCGAGGTTTTGAAGAACTTGGGAAATTGAAAGGATAAAGCATATGAGAAATTAAAATATGTTTATTACTGATAGGCTGACCCGTTCTTCTTTCGGGCAGCATGTTCCCAAGAGGAAGAAAGGCACAGCTGAGTAAAGCTCATCTATCAATTCCCAAGTCAACCTGGAGTGAAGAGAATTAAGGTCCAGAAAGAAGCCCAGGTTTGGTGGTTAGAGAGACTCCTCGCTAAAGGAAAGCAGGAGTGGTGATAAGAGTTCTCTTTTAACATTAGTTGTGAGCTCATCACAACTCACATTACCCTTAGCATTAGGAAATGGGAAGAGTTGCTATGATGTCCAGGAATACTTTTATGGTTCTCTGGTGGTGTGTTGGTATAAATATAGTTGGAAACCTCCTGAGTTTGTGTAAAATTGCTGTATATCTCACCTCTCTCTAATTTCTAGAATTTAAAAGTGTATCCCTCTGGACCTAGGTACTTTTGTTACCTTTCTGTGTCTTTGAAGTGCTTTGTTTTTTTTCCCTTATATTGCTTAATGATATTGCTTACATACTTTATATTATTGACAGTATGGCCAATTGTGTCATTACTCATCTCCTATAATATTCACTATGAGTAGTAATTCTCCTTATTTAGAAAACGCCTCAGATCTCAAAGCTTTCAAAGTGAGCTCAGAAAGCAGTATCTGAGTGGACATTTTTGAGCGATAACTTAGTAGAATCCAACTTGTTCCACTGTAATAACCATTTAAGTGTGTTTAAAACCAAATTGCTACTCTGCAGTATGGATAATAAGTGATTGATGGTGAAATGTCTGATACTTAAAAATGACAGGATAATATAGTAGATCAGATCTTAATTTCTAGAGGTGTCATCTAGAATGGAGTAGGGGAGGCATATATGTCACATGGTATTTAATAAAAATTATGTGTAAATGGTAAGGACTTGAACTGATCAAAATTACATATAATGTTATTTAAAACACATTTCCGAATTCTCCTTTTCATGATTGTTGAATCCTATTTGGTGAATACCTTGACTGGAAACCCTTGGTGATAGAAGTAAATAAACAAAACGATAGCGATAGCAAACATTCATTGTGTACTTACGGTGTCAAGAATTATGCCATCCTTAATAATCATTGCTTCGTTTAATTGCATGAAGTATTTACCACTGTATCCATGTGGAATCTCAGGCTTTCAGTGGTGAGTTTGCTTTTCCACACTACCCAGCTAATTAGTGATAAAGTTGTAATTCTAGCGTGAGTGACATATTGGGGTATCTTTTCTTGTAAGGAGAGATGATGGGTGGTGTTTTGTTTACCTGACTTTGACCTGGTTGGGTGGATGAAGCTGGGAAATCCTTAAATATACATAAATTAATAAATGAAAGCAAAAGGTGCTACTTGAGACATCTAGTACTTTTGGGGACTTTCCTGAATATTGAAAGTGGATGGCTCCATGTTAGTGCTTTTGTTTCTTTAAGGGTTCTCTGTTGGTTATGTAATATTACCCGAATGAAGAACTTTTGTTGAAGGCCAATTTTCAGGGTTCTGGAACATTGTAGGATATTGAGTTCACTTCCATTCCAAAGCTCCAGCCTACTGGGACTAGAATGGCTGCAGGGGGCGGGAAGCAGCATGTTAAGTCAGTCAGTGTGCACTTGTTAGGCTTCAGAGGCTTGAGGTTTTTATTCTGTCTCAATGCTCAAAGCAAAATGAAATAAAATCCAAAGTGCTTTGAGTCTGAAGTTGATCACATGCTGCTATTATAAACTGAAGTGCCTCTGTGTACCTGAGTGGGTTCTAAACATAATGAGATTTGCCACCTTCCGATATCCTCTCAGATTAGGGCAAGTGATGAATTTTTGGATATTATACTATATTAGCTCCCAGCTCATATATAAAAACAGTACCTTGGGAAAATATCCTTTCTGTTTTTAAATTGAAATCTGCCATCTGCCTCTACAATGCAATCTAGATGTCATTTTTAAGTGTCATTATCTAGGTTATTAATTTCAAAGGCAAATAAAATATTGAAATGTTGCATTAAGCTATGAAAAATAACTAGGATTAATTATAAAATTAACTATATTTATACTAGAAGAGATAATGGATTGTACAAACTTCAATGTTGGCGAACAAACCTCTGAGAGAAGGGAAATATAACCTTAGTGATAGGTTTATTATCTGTTATAATGAATATTTCTAATATCCCTAATGTGGTTTGACTTAAATCTCTTCTCTAAATACCAAAATGACAGTAGGTTTAAACTTGTTAAATTATTAGTAGCAAACAGCCTTAGAAGGAATGATAGTAAAAGTGACATCCACCAATCACTTGAAATGAATAATCAAGTCTCTCAAAATTATATCAGCTTTTCTCCCAAATGGACATATTTTAAAGAATTGTTATTGAAAGTAAAAACATGCTCAATTTTTATAAACATGTTTATCTTTTTACCAAATGTAGATTGTAGAAGTCAGTTGTATACTGAGATGTTTTTATTTCTAAAATGACTCTTAGCAAATTATGATTCCTTATTATTTAATTTCGAGTATACTTGCTTTTTCTTGTGTGTCATGTAAGTTGTAATTTTAAGAGTGTGATTTTAGCATGATGAGAGGGTATTATGATGTTTGCCTATATATTCAAATACCAGCTTCAATCTTAATGTAACACTTTCAGCCATTAATAATCCCAACTGTGGATATATGCATAGAAAACATGTTATCTGCCAATTGGAGTTAGATATTCAACTCTATTATAGGACTATTAAAAGTCCAGCGGTCCAGAAAACCTTGCTTTACTCCTCTAGCTAGAAATCTGGGTCATATATCCAATTGGACAGTTTGATGTGGTGATCTTTTTCTCCCAGCAAACTACCATAAAAATGAGTAAATACTTGAATTTCTTTTAGAAGGTTTAGGTAAGCTTGTATTTATAGGGAAAAGACTTTTTCCCCCCTACCTTTGAGGTCTTCAGAGCCTTTCCGTTTGTAGACGATTCTTTCATAAAAGAGCCTGATAATTTTGTACTGCCTTCTTTTTAACAAGACCTTCCTGCTAAACTTTGGGAGAAGCTGGTCTCAGAATCTCCTAAATCTTAGCTTTTCTAAGCCAGAAAGTAAACCAAGCTATACCTGCTAGAACAAAAAAATAAAAAATAAAGTGAAAAATAAATGGCACCCATTTTTCTCTGAATTGATTATGAGGGGTTACACTTTGCCCATTTTTGTTGAGATTTTGGTGTTAATTCTGTATTTAGGCAACTTTAAATTCAAGATTGTAAATGCAATGATTTATAATCAGTTAACATTTATTGAGGACACACAAAATACAACCCGCCATGCCAGGCAAGCATACATGAAATACTAAGTTACTGACCTCCAGGAGCCCACAGGGAACTCAGTGAGATGCATTTTTTTTTAATTATTATTAGAACTGCCAGTGTTTTATTTCTTGAATATCCTGGTATGACCTTAACATCAGGATAAATCTCTTAATTTTTAAAAACAATCAAGTCTTCTCCCTGTCTCTGTGCTTTTTATTCTACAGGCATCAACATTTAGATAATAAGATCACAGAGTCACAAGAGCTTGATGGAACCTTCAAAAGGAACCTTTGAACCTTCCTCTGTTGCTCTCCACCTCTCCTCATCAAACCTCTGACAGAATTCACCATATGTCCCAGAAAGTAGTTTTAAATCTTAGTTATGGCATTTTATTCCTTCATGAATTCTTTTATAGAGCCTATGAAATATTCAAAACTTTACATCTGAAATAACTGTTCAGTGCGAATTAACTTGCCATTGAGACTCATGTATTAAAATAATTATTTTCATCCTTTAAATTGACATGATCTCAAAGTTTTAACTGAGGGGTTGAATCGAAATATGCAAATTGAAATGTAAGCTTACATAGTTACGTATTATTTTTCTCTTGCTGTGAATAATAAACAGGTGGTAGATTCAAGAACAATATTCTAGAAATTAGGAAACGTTTCTGTGTAGTCTGTAAATACCATTTAGGTATGTGGAAGTTAAAAATCCTTTATTCAGTCACTTTTTCGTTAAGTAACATTCAGTGATACCTACTAATTTTTAGACTTTAATGAAGGGCACTCAAAGTTGACATATCATCAAAGTTAAACTGTCATCATGAAACTCACAATTTTGTGATTTTTTAAAAAAAATCCTTAAGAATCATTAGCATTACTTATTATTGAGGCAATATTGATTTGCAGCACTGGGTATAATTTAGGGGAATAGTGTCATGACTCCTCAGATGTGTGTCACCACACCACACACCACCATATACCACCAGAGCTCCCATAGTCCTTTACCCTAGACCATTGGGCCCACTCCCTACTCTCCTTATTCCCACCTCTACCCTTTTTCCCTCTCTAGTATCTTTAATTCTGCAGTCGTGTTTCTAGAGTTTGTTTTGGTTTAGTTTTGTCAGTTCCTTTGTTTTATTTCTCTGTATTCCACATGAGTAAAATCATCCAGTGTTTGTCTTTCTCCTTCTTACCTATTTTTAAAGCAGCTTATAGATGCTGTGGAAATGTGCCCTCTACTCTTAATAGTGTACTACTTTAAAGCACTAATGTAGCCCTTCATGGGTCTTGGGTCCACTTGGTGTCTTCTTTGAAGGCTATTGCTTCAGAAGCCCAGAGATTCTTTTCAAAATTCTGGCTGTTAAATTAGGTTTTGCTGTTTGATCTCTTCTTTTACTCTGGTCCATATTATTGACTTTTTCTAGAAATACTTCTAGAGAGCTATCATTTAAATAAGAGGAGCTTTCCAACTTCTAGCCAAAGACCTTTCTCAAGGTTGGGAGGTCACAGTACCTCCTGGGTTGTCTGACTAAAATTATCAACACACACTTGTTCTTGATCTGACTTCCAACCTCCTGAGTGCAACCCCCACATTGAAATCATGAAATCAGCATTTGGTACTCAGCAAATAAGATTTATATAACTTCTGATTTTGTAGGTAGAGAATCTGATTGGTTTCTTTAAACTGTAGATTTGTTTCTCAAAATGGTTCCCAGCTAATAGTGCCAATTATTCTAAGTTTGTAGTGCTGTCTCTAGCATTCAGGTCACTTGCAAATAAATTGAAGTGGTGGTAGGAACTGTTTATTGTCTGATTTATCTGATTTATCAGACAGTTGGAAAGGTTAGGGTTTGGCTACTGCAACTGCAGTTTTGATTGGTTCCCCAAGCAGATGTGAAAACAAAAAATATTATGATTATTTATATCATTTAAATTGCAAGGGGTGAGAGATAATGACAGATGCTTGTCATCATCCAATGAAATATTTTCCCATCATCCTTTAGGCACAGAGTTCACAAAAATGACTTAGAGGCACATAGTTGGGTATATATTATAAATGTACCATCATTTAAATAGACGGATGCTTCCTTTAGTGTGTCATGTGTGTATATTTGAGGTAAGCACTTGAAACAAACCTTGGTGTTCATCATACATTTACATTTTCACAATGTTGTTTTGGATTATATGACTAGGAATTTTCTCAGACCTCCGTTCATTTCAGCATATTCTGAGGGAATATGGTGAGTCCATGTGCACAGACTTCTTTCTTTACCTCTACAGTGTTCTAGTATCCACTCATTTTCTGAAATAACAAGCATAAAATACCACAAACCTCATTTACAAATTCAAGAGGCATATTTCAAATGGCAAACTGGTGGCTATCTTTTCTCTGATAGAAGTAGGAAAAGGAAACATTTTGGACACTTGCTGGTTTCTTATTTTGGATTCTTTGTCAGTTTTATCAGTAATTATTTTATTGAATGACAGGAAAGACTCAGGAATTTTGGGACATGTATTTAAAGAACTAAAACAGCTTAAGGAATAATAAATCTAGAGTTTGGAAAATGAGTATTGACTTGGTAAAAGTCTATGAATTCAGAAATTTTTCCCAATGTAGATAAGGGAATTTATATCTAGGAAAATTAAATGATTTATCTAAGTTGTACAGATAGTTGTTACTAGAGGAAGAATGTCTGAGTTTCTTTTCAGTATTAAAAATAAGTAATAAAAAAATACTGAAAGTAACCAGCAGCACACTCTGTCCTTTGGGCAATCAACAAGAGAGAAAGAACTTAAGTTGTTTAGGACAGAGATTTTTGTGGTAGAAACTCTTAATATTGGAACGGGTGCTTTGAGATATTATTTTGAGGAGATCTGCAATGAAAGATATTTTAGATGTCTTAAAATATCTTGAAAAGATATTTTAGGTGGGAGCTGGGGAGGCTGCAGTTACTCTCAGTAGCCTTTGATTATTTACTACAGTGTTCTATGAGGATGCTCTATCTCAGAGAAGCAATATATTGATAATCAAATATTGATAAGCCCACTCTCTCTCCCTTATTTCCTTGTCTCATCTGGTCTTCTTCCCTACCATGAAAATCCATAATAATGACTATGGAACCACCAACCAGACCGGCTCTATTGGTGTTCAGGTATTTTGACCTGTAGCTGTCCAGTATGTTCAGGTCAATAACAGGTTAGCAGTTTACCTCAGATCTATAGTAGATTTGCAGTTTACCTTTGCAGTTAATGATTTGACTTTCTCCTAAATTGGGTAATGAGATTATTTTCTAGCATATATATTTGTGTGTGTGTATTATCATATGCAAATTGACTGTGAAAAACAGTAAAAAATGGTTTGTGAGCATCCAGATAAATGACCATTCTACCCAGATTAATATCTTTTCCCAGTGACACTCTCTTCTGGACTCTTCTTTCAAATAGGCATATATAAACTTAAAAATTATGGTGCAGAGGTGGGTGAAATTATGCCCATACATGGAAATGTGTAACTCCGTTGGCCATTTATATACATATATATGTTGTTATTCTTTTGAAAAATGCTTTTGAAACTATGCAGTTGGGAGTGCCTGCCCTTCGATTATCATACACAGTGCACTTGAGCAATGGTCTTAATTTTTCTTTCTTAGCACTTGCTAATGCTATGTAATATGTATTCCAAAAGTGCATCTCATTTTTTCATCAACATTTCAGCAAGATTATGAGGACTCTGAGGAACAGTTAAGATTTAAACATTCTTAGCAGAAAGGGAGGGATTTTTTGATAAAGATAATAACTTTATCAGGACTTTATCATGAGAAAAGATCATTTGGCTTACTCATTAAAACGACCATTAATACTGGAGCCCAAAAGAAAGTCAGAGGCTTTTGTCATATGTAGTCTGTTTTCATGTGGTTTTAAATTCCTTGGTAACATAAATAAATCTGTATTTTAGATTTTTTTTCAGTAGTTCAGGTGCTTTCTTGCTGGTATGAGGTCACCATTGTCTTGTTCCTCTGAAGTGAGAGATTGAGAAATTATATAACATGAATTCTGGCAAGTAAGCAGTAATCCATGCAAATTGCTTTTGCACAAGGTCCCTCTGGCAATTTCCTACAGAAAATTACTTCCTTTTCTTAAAAAGAGTTTTTGTTTGAAGTTTTATAAATTTGAAGTTCAGTGTTGCCAATGCTATGTTAACTTATTCAGGTTACTATTGGAAATTTTTTGGATGTATATAGAGAAATCCAACTCACACTGGTTTAAACCAAAATACAGGAGAAATATGTTTACTGTTTCATGTAATTGAAAGACTCAATGTCAGTCTAAATGAAACAGTCATTTTCAGAGACTCAAGTGGTGCCATTATGACTGTTCCCCTTGTTCTGAGCTCTGCTTTTTTCAGTGTTGGCTTCCTATGCCAAAACATTTTCCCCATAAGGTGGCAAGATTATTACCAGCAGTAGGTACACATTCTAGTAGCACTGAAACTGGCAGAAAGAGAGAGTTTCTCTTAATAGCTCCATTGCTGGGATAGAATCTCATTGTACTGATGTGGGTCTTTTCACTACGAGGATGAAAGATATTGGACACATGTGCCCCATGTTCCTCAGAGAGGTGGGAGGGCATAGTCCTTTCTACCCAGATCACCTGCACTGAGAGTTTGGGAGGAGAAGTTTCCTTCAAAGGGTGGCAACTTCTGCTCTGTCTAAACAACAGTTTGCCACTCTTTTCTGCTTAAATGTTACTATCCATTTGCAATCATGCACAAGTTGGTATCTTGAAATTTAGAAAACATCATTCCATACTTAGTGCTTCGAGACTGATCCTATTAGTTCAAGTGGAGGACTAGTAGGTGTTTACAGCAAAGTTTTAAAAGTAGGTTTATCTCATAAAAACCAAGGAATTCATTGTTGTATTTTAAAAATAACTTCTGAATTTTTAACTGGAAATAAAGTCTCAATGATAGTTCCACAATGTTTACTAGATAGTTAAAATGAGTGTTCAAACCCAGGAAGTAGTCCAACAGATTTTGCTCTACAAGAACTGTTTCAACAAACACAGGTTTGAATTTAGTTTACCAAGTTAAGGATAGTGAGTTAATTGCCATTAAAAATATAGTTATTTTTGACAGGCTTCTCATTTTAAGTTGTCCTAACCTAAAGATATGTTGATGCTATCTGTGCACAGAGGAAAGCATTGCATGTTTTAATATCTTCCTTCCTAAAGAATGCACTGTGTGGATGCAAGGGCTGGAAACCCATAATTACATTTTCTGACTACTTGGTCTTCATTAGGGGAGAAAAGACTGGCTTTACCTACAGGCATCAGAGTTTTGGATAGCTGTTTCAGACTTCAAGTATGAAACTATCATTAAAATGTAAAGAATGGGAGAAAATATTTGCATTTCCTATATCTAACAAAGGGCTAGTATCTAAGAACTAAAAAGAGTTCACACAACTCAAAACAAGAAAACAAAGAATAAAAGAAACAAAGAACCCATTCAACAAATGGGCAGAGGAGCTAAATAGACATTTCTCCAAAGAAGATATACAAATACTCTATAGACATATGGAAAAATCACTATCAGGGAAATGCAAGTCAAAATCACCATGAGATATCATCTTACACCCCATTCCTGTGAGTGTGGCCCATATCAAAAAACCATCAATAACAAGTGTTTGCAAGAACATGGAGTAAAAGGAACCCTAAGAGACTGTTGGTAGGAGTGTAGACTGGTCCAGAGCCTATGAAAATAGTATGATGTTTCCTCAAAATACTAAAAATAGATCTACTATGTGATCTAGCATTTCCACTCCTAGGAGTCTACCCAAAGATTGAAAAAACATTAATTTGAAGAGATATACGTACTGCTTTGTTCATGCTTAACTATTTACGGTAACCAAGTTATGGAAACAACCTAAGTGTCCAACAATGGGGGAGTGGATTAGGAAGATGTGATACATACACATGATGGAATACTATTCAGCTATATAAAATAGAGGAACTCTTGCCATTTGAGACTTTAATGGAACTGGAGGGGATACTACTAAGTGAAAATAAGCCAGTGGAAGAAAGACAAATACCAGATGTTTTCACTCATAGGTGGACTATAGAGAAACAAATGAATGAAGCCAAAACAAACTGGACATATGACTGCAGAATTGAGGTTACTAGTGGGAGATGGTGGGGGTGGGAGCAAAGTATATGGTTAAGTGATAAGAGTGCTCTCGTGGTGGGTGTTTTTTTGTTGATATACATGTGCAGAGGTCTGAACTTGTTCCCCTGAATTGTACATACATTTTATAAATGTTACCTCAAGAAATGGAGGAGTGAGCAAAAAAAAAAAAAGATTTAAAATATTACTAAAAAGAGTTTTGATTCATAGCTTATAAGTAATTCTATAGCAATGTTCTTTCTTATTTTTCCTTTGGCATTGCTTGAGAAGAAGGAAAGAGGAAAAAGCCCTCAAAATTATTATATAGTCCCAGGAGAGTGTTTGAACATATATAAAATATATAATTGTTTTCTTAGTCTTTTTTTTTTTTTAATGCAGTTTCACTTTTCTTGTCATTTCCTTTTTGCTTTGGCACTTTAAATTACACAGATTTTCCTGCCCATTCATTGTGGAATGGCTCCTGTCGGGGTAATCTTTAATAAAGAGGCAGTTACAGTAACTACAGAGTGAAATGAGCCCACTGAGATGTCATGGACCTGTAAGGTGCTGGTGGGTTGTAAGCTTCATTATATTCAAGCACACAAGAGACTTCCTTTTTCCAGAGTTGATAGAAGAAGTGGCTGGATGACAGCTGAATAGGCCGCCCCTTGCTGGCCCTTGTATTTTTGTCAGGAGTGTGTTCATATGGGAATACATAAAAGAGAAACATTCTGTAGAACAAAGACCACTGCACAGGGGATTTAGGAACAAGAGAAAGGTGACTACAACGTGGTGGCAGTGAAAGGGAGAAGTAATTGTTTTCAGATGGAAGGTGCTGCCCGTCATGCTGAGAGTACAGAGAGAAAATAGTCCGGGTATCTTCCGTGGTTCTGAAAATTGAAAAGTTATATTGTATAATTGACAATATGAAGGGGCTGATTTGGAGATTTCAGTATTGTTGAAATCTTTGCTGTAAGTTATGATGCTTAGGGGTTTTTACAGAATCCAACTAGAGTAATATAAAGATGATGAATAATTTGGAAAAATCCTTTTAGTTCTAAAGGGAAATTCTGGGCTATGTTTCAATGACAATTTGACTAAATTATGTTTTGCCATGGCATCTTCTGCATTAACTGGGGGAATATTTTCTTGGTTTTTATTTCCCTTTATCAACAAACATCTTGAGAATCCCAGGCAAGACATTCCTTCTTTGTTCATATGAAATTTTGTTTCGCTTTGTAGTACATACTTGTTTTGTGTTGTGTTTGGGTACAGGGGGAAATTCCACACCGCTTGGATTTTCTTTGGCTGAATTGGTAATCAAAGCAGCACAAAGAGGAAGGAAGGGAAAAACCAGTTTAATATCATGTGTCTGGAGAATTTATGTTTTAAATCTAATGTAAAATGAAGCAAACCTGTATTAAAGGATCTGGGGCATCAAGGAGAAGAAGGGACTTAGAATAACGAGGGGATGACTTTATCTTTTACTCTGAGAGTAAAAAGAGGGGTTTCTTGGCTAAGGAGGGCATATACTGGTAAATATCCCTAAGCTATGTATTTCTAGATCATAAAAAGGTGAAACAGTGATTACTTCTTCAATTAGGAAAAAAGAGGAAGGACTGAGACAAAGACAAGAACTCTTTTCATCCTCCACACTTTCACTGTTCTTAATAGAAGATAAACTGTTCTTTAAGTAATGGTAACATACTTCCCAAGAATCACAGGGATTTGCTCTTCCTCATGCCAAGGTGACACTTCATGGAAGAGACATACTCTACGCCTATTGAGAAGAGTGTTTTATTATTTCTAGAAAAGTATGTTTGTAATATAACTGTATATTTGCTGTAAGTGCCATCCAATGCAGTGAAGGAACAGACCCAGTGTTTATGATAAAGAGACTTAAGAAAATAGTTATGACACTAACTTAACTGAGGAATTCGTAAAAAAATCCAATTTGGATTTTTAAAGACATACAAAGATGATTAGGTATTGATTGCCCTCTTAGATTTTTTTTAATCTAAATATTAAAAAAGTTGATTTGAGCCCATTATTGGGATATTTGAAACCAGTGGAATTTAGTGTCAATTTCCACATAGATGACATTTTTTTTATATATCAGTAATGTTTTTGGAAGGTTAGTAATTTATTTGTCTGTTTGTGGGTTTTTGTATTATATTGAATACTGTCGCACTTTTTCCTGTAGGCTTTGTTTTGATTAATATTGCTGTCTGTCTTGTTTGTGTATTTCAACCCAGTGCAAGATTCTCATGGTGCTGTTAGTTGCTTTGCCATGCTGCTTAGGCTGAGTAGAACTTGTTCATGACCTCTGTTACCAATTCAAATGATTGGTTGATTATATAGATCTTAGTGCTAATTAACTATTGTATAGCTCTTCACAGTTTTCAAAGGGCTTGTATGTTCACTTATTTATTTTATAATTTGTCATTTCTTTTTTTTTATTTTTTTAAAGATTTATTTATTTATGCCTACAAGCTGGGGTACAGGCCAGAGGTGTGGGGTGGCGAGAGGGTCCACCAGAGGCAGAGTGGGGAGCAGAATAGGCAGATCGATGGAAATACACTGCTGAGGGGAGCAGCGGGCGAGGCAGGAGAGGTCTGCCAGGCCATGTGGGGATCTCCCTGGCTGGGCTTTGAATTCGCATCGGGGCTGCCGACAGCAACACAGCGCAGCGCTTAATCGCTGCGCACCAGGGAGACCAGGGCTTCTATGTCTAATTTGATCTTTGTTTTTTAATTTTTATCAGTGAGAAAAGTGAGTCTAATTTTAGTAGAATATTTCCAGGTTAACTAGTTTCAAGTTGAGAGACTTGATATTTTAACTCTTGCTGGCTTGTGTTTTATTTTTTTTGTTTTTGTTTTTTTTACCCTCTGATTAATTCATTCATTTAGCAAACATTTATTGAAGACTTATGATAATCCAGGTAGGATGCTAGAAACAGCTATAAAAAGAATATAACATCGCCCTTGTCCTTGAAGGGTGTAGTCTAGTTAAAGAAGCATACACAGAAGTTTAATGAGGGTTGTGTGTCACTTTTCGGTGAGGAATTCCATGAGTCCACTACAAGATTTATAAAGTGAATTACACTTTGACCTTGCGTAAGTACCTTTTTAGGTGACTGTAATAGTCATTTCTAATACGCCTTAAGTAGTAGTGGGATGATTTAAACTACAGACGTTTTATATATATATATATATATATATATATATATATATGTATATATATATATGTATATATATATATTTTATAATATATATTTTTATTGTTATTTATGTCTTTTACATTTTGCATTCCCCTTGGGTAGCCCACCACCAATTCACCCGTGATCCATCTCCATGGTCCCTTGTGTTCTTTTCTATTCCATTTTGTGCCCTTTCCCTTCCCTCCCTCCGGCTCCTTCCTCCCCCCCTC
>PVIJ01003997.1:22692-124990 GCA_004024925.1 Scalopus aquaticus | reverse complement strand
CACACACCCCCACACGCACACCCACACCCACAGGCACACACACCCCCACTCACACAGTTCTCTGCATTATTAAAATTCCTGAAGCACGGTGACGAGCCCCCAGGGGTCCAGCTGACACCCCTGTTTCCAGACCTAGCCCCGCGTGGGTCACCGACAGCTCATGGGTCAGATCCACGCGGGCCTGTGCTTGTGAGTCACATCTCCAGAACACAGTCACACGCCTCATTTCCATGCTGTGGAAATGCCACAAAGCCCAGACAGGCGTGCTGCGCCACGCTTCATCACAACCAGCTGCGTGACGACGGTGTCCCGCGTGGCCCAGGGCCCAGGCGCAGGCTGACGTCAGGCTTGTGCGATTCCAGGGCGTGATGTTCGTGCAACGACGAACTCGCCCAACGGCACACTTCCCAGACTGTGCCCTGCAAGCAGCACACAACTGCAATATTTACCCTGGCCCTAGCCGGCGAACATCACCTGTTCTGGTGCTTGTCCCAGAGGCGGGGGCTGTGGGCCAGTCGTTCCGACGCCTGGCGCTTGCTGGCGCGCTGGCGGGGACCCTGACAGTGCGGCTGGGGACCCACTACCCCGGTGTGCCCAGCTGGAGGGGCTCTGGAGATGGAGACACTCGGTTCTGAACCCCAGGAGTCCCCGCCGGCCCCGCAGTGGCCACGCGGCCGGACGCTACGAAGAGGGGCTCTGCCGCTCACCCAGCGTGTTGGCGATGCCCGTCTTCACGTTGTCCGTGCAGATGTGGCTGATCCGGTTCTCGTGCTCCGGCTTGGCCAGCACCACGATTCGGATGTTCCACAGGGTGTGGATGGCGATCTGGAAGAGGAGGCAGCGCTGAGCCCGCGGCCCCCCAAGTGCGCCCACCACGTCCCCACGTGTGGGGAACCAGCTCTGCAACCCCGACACTTCGGGGACTCCTGAGCACGCCCCCCGAGATGAGACAAAGCCTCTTCAAGATGAGAGCCGGCGCCGGGACCAAGTTGCTGAGCGAGGACAGGAAGGGGGAGGACCTCGGGGAGCTTCAGCAACACCGCGAGCCCCGTGGCACCCCCTCTCTGATCCTGGAAGGGGGAGGGGAAGCAATGGGCACCCGGAGGGCTCCGGGGCCTGAGAGCTGCCCTGCTGCTGGCCCCCCTGGCCTGCGCCCGGAGCCCCCAGGCCCCGCCAGTGCTCACTGTTTTGAAGGTCATGCTGGTGATTTCCTGCAGGGAGTGTTTGAGCGTCTCCAGCCACTCCTTCTCTCCCAGGGGGTCCTCCTGGGTGCCGATCACGTAGATGTCGTGGGGGATGTAGTCGGCAGAGTCATCCCTCGTCTTCCCCTGCCCCTTGGAGAGAAACCAGGACGTGATCTTCTTGGGAGGGGTGGCGTTACCTTCAACAGCAAAACCCAACACAAGTGAGTCAAAGGCACATCGGCAGGATTCAAAACAGGGGCGGGGGGTTCACACAGTCACTGACAGCTCTTCCAGTCACCCAGCAAAATACCGAAGATGGAGGACTAGGTACCAGCAATGCCCAGAGGTCAGGCAGGCTGCGGGTTCAGTTACATTTCTTTTCTTTTTAAAGATTTATTTTTATTTATGCATATAAGAACTGGGGTGTTGGCCAGAGATGCAGGGGGTGAGAGGCTCCACCAGAGGCAGAGTGGGGAGTAGAACGGGAGGATCTACCGAAGTCCACTGCTGAGGGGAGCAGCGGGGAGACAGGAGGGGTCTGCTGCGCCCTGTGGGAAGCTCCCTGGCTGGGGATGGAACTCAGGCCGCGGTGGCTGCCGATAGCTTGATAGCACTGAGATTCTAACCCCTGCGTCACCAGGGAGGCCCATAGTTATGTTTCTTTTTAAAGATAAAGACTATAGAAACACCTGAAGATTCCAAAAGGCAACCTGAACCAGCAGCACAAGAGGTCAGACATGCTAGGTTTGGGCGGTGCAGGTAACTGAGCCACGGTCCTTGAGAACCTACACCCCACTAGCCTTATGAGCTTAGGGTGGAAGCTTCTAACCTTTGTCCGGAGACAAAAATGACTTCCTGGCAAAAGACAGAGCTCAGCCCAGACTGAGATGTGGGGTGTCAGCCAGAGAAGGGAAGGGCAGGGAGACCACTCCGCGCAGCCATTTAAAAAAAAATGAGTTGGGGCAGCTCCATAAAGAAATGATGCTAGACCTGTTTCTCTTGCACGGCCCTTGAAGGTTGAATAAAAGCTTTCCAAAGTTGATCATCTCCACCCACAAGCACCAAGAAGCCAAGAACTAAGGAAACTTGACCGCTGCTGGGTTGGGCTCCCACTGACGCCGAAGTGCTAGCGCCCCCCTCGGCCGGCCCTGGTATAGCAGGCGCCCTCTGCCCCACACCCCAGCTTCTGCGGTCTCCAGGGCAAAGGCGGCCCCTGGTGCTGGGCATCAAGGTAGGCTTCACCATGCCCGGCCGGATCTAAGGCCCCGCGCCCGGAGGAAAATCAGAAAGGGGCCGTGAGCCCAGGGCATGAAGCCCAAGAGTGAGCGCTGATGGAGTGGGAGGCCTAGGAGCCCCGGTGCTGGCCTGGATGTGACTTAAGTCCTGCCACAGGAGCACCTGGAGGGCTGGCGGCTTGTGGACTGGGGTCGGGACCCACTTCCTGCCGGAAGCCCCCGCCCATTGTCCCCATAAATTCAAATTTCAGAGAAACAACAAATAACTTTACAACTTGGGGTAATCTGAATTTTATGTAAAATTCAAACTCAATAGGACATCCAGTATCTACTTTTTAACTTTATGACTGAATACTTACAATCAACAATTATTTAGCACAACTTACATTTAGTATATAAACGTACAGTCCATCTATTAAGTACAATATGCATATCATTACTTATTTCAAGCATTTTTGATGCATTTACTTCTCGCTCGACAGTTATACTAAATGTTCTGTACAACTCACATCAGTAAACACATAATTAGTATATAGTATCTATTAATATGTAAAAACATAGTATATTTAGCACAATATGTATTTAAAATGTATGTATTTATTTACTGCTAGCTAAACACCCATTCTAAAGTAGTTTGCTATTTGTATAAAATTCAAGTTTAACTGGGCAGTCTCTCTGTCTCTCCCCTCTGTCAGGCTGGTCTTTTTGTCAGACTGGGGTTCCCTAGCGAGCTCCCCAAGTTTGGCAAGTGACCCAGTACTCCTTTATCTAGCTACTCCCTTTCTCTACCCCCAATTTTCCAATTCAGCCATGCAAAGCAACCTACTTCAGCTGCCGCGGGGCATGAAAACCCCAGCGCCCCTCTCCTACCCATCACTCTGGGGAAAGGACCGACGTCTCTGGGAGGGCGCGTGCAGAGGGCCGGGGCGTGGACCTACCCATGTTCCAGGTGCCGATGAAGATGGTGATCATGTCGGGCTCCGGCTGCTCCGAGTGCTTGTTCTTCATCTGCTGCAGGAGCTGGCAGAAGCCCTCCCGCTTCTGGGGGGAGAGCAGACAGACTAGCGAGTCGGCCCCCCGGTCAGCTCGAGCCTGCGGTCAGCTCGAGAAAACCGGAAGAGCTGGTAACGCCCAGCCCAAGTCTTACGACAGTGGCCTCTGACCCAGCCTTCCCTGAGCAGGACCCGACTCGGAGAAGACAGAAAGGAAGGTGTGGGGAAGCCCCCACATTGGGGGGTGCAGCCCCCCCTCAGAGCAGAAAGCAGACACACCCTTCATGTCCAGCCTCAGCAGGTGAGGTAGGAGCTGTATTGTGGGGTGTCCCCACGGGCCTGCCCTTGGAGCGCTTGTCCCTCAGTCTTGCCCACGGTGCCCATCATGTGGGGGCCAGGCCTGCCCGGCAGGGGCCATGTGTCCTGCAGTCCACGGTCACTGCCCCCCGTGCTAGAGCATGGACAGCACAGCCCCATCATGGTCTCCGCGCCTCGACGGGACTGGCCAAAGCTAACACTTAAGTGGGCACCTCTCTCCCTGGTCTCAAATAAGGGGTGCACACCAACAGTCAGGACGCAGCTGTTCTGGTGCCGGGAGGGGGCTGTGCCCAGGAAAATCGCTCTGTGAAAAAGCAGCACCTTGGAAACCTGCTGCCTCCAGTCACGTCAGCAGCTTCAAAGAACATCAGCTCTGAAATGAGTGACCTGCTGGAAGCCGGGCTCCCAGAAGAGAAGATTGTAAGCAGACGGGGCGAAGTCTAGCAGCCCTGTTCGTTTCCCTCGATGTGGCGTCAGGTGGCTCATTAGCCAGACAGCCTTGACGTGTTTCCCTGCAGCTGTACAGTCCTCACCAAGAGCTCAGAGGCCAGGAGCTTTCTGTCCAGGGGGTTTTGCATGGCCCCCGGCCCCCAAGAGCCAGTCCTGACGGCCTCTCCTTGCGGAGGGGAAGGAGCAGGCCCTGCTCAGTCCAGACTGCTGCCCTCCGGGCTGGGCTTTCCCAGGCGGGAAGGGGCTCTGGGAACCAAGGGCACTGATGGTGCCAACTGCAGGCCCAGAGCAAACCTCAGAAGGCCCCTCCCTCACCCCCTCTTGTCTTTGAGTCTGTCCTCACTCACCTTGGAATCGGCGAAAACATATTCCTTCCGCAGGGTCTTTTCCTTCTCTGTTTCCACCAAAATCACCAGCTTGTTCGGAAACTTCTGAGACTTGATGAGCTGCAGGACTTAAGTGCAGAAACGGTCACTTACTCCTGTGTCCCCTTGTCCACTCAGTGCCGTCTCCCCCGGGATGAGTCCACCCTCCTGCCGCCCTCCCGGCTGCTCCTCCAGGGAGGGGCTGGTGCTGCGGGAGCGTGGGGTGGGGAGCAAACTAGGAGGTGATCTGGCCAGAGTGGACACGGGGTCCTATGTCATTCACCTGCCTCCCTCTCTCCTGGCTCTTCTCGTCCCTCCTTTTCCTCCTCCCTACCTCTTGTCCTTCCTCCCTGCCTTCTTTTGCTTTATAAATGTCTAAATTAAAGTCAAAATTTACGTAAGTTAATTAAAATTTTAACATTATGTACATCTCAATTTAAAAAAGCGTTTACTTCTATCAGCGATGAAAAGACCCAGCTCCTTCCCTAAGACTTTTACAAATAACGGTCCCTCAGCCCCATCTCCCTCCAGTGTCCTGCTCTTGATGGATTCTTTTGGAGTTTTTCTCTGGGCTCTAAATAACATGCTTCTGATGTTACTGCCTGGTGTTTCAGTTTTAAATATCTATCTACCTAGGGATTTCCCACTCTGAGGGGAAGGCTGAGCTCTTTATCACACTCCCCTGTCCCCACCCCACGCCCTTCTCCCAGTGCATCCCTTCAGTGCAGCCATCAGCCTGCCAGGCGTATAGCAGTGCCCACACCGGGCACCCAGGCTGACCCCTGCCTCCCGGGGGGCCCTGGGATGGGGTCTGCCACGCGAGAGGCAGCTCGCGTCCCTGGAGACCCCCGAGGAAGGAGGCAGAACATCCAGGCAGGGCCAAGGCCGGAGGGGCACCCCAGCCTGGGGGTGCACCCCAGGCCGTGCTTTGCCAGCGCCAGCAGAAGGAGGGCGTTGCAGGGGCCCTAGGCCTTACTTTTCTTGTGGTTGTAGAATTTGTCCTCAGAGCCATCCTTAGACTTCTTAATGATCAGTTTTCCGGACTCAACGTCCACTTTGAGCTGCAGTTTCTGGGAAATTCCTAGAGAATCTGCCTTCACCTGCGAACAAGAGGCGGGGTTAGGAGAAGGGGGCGGGCGTGTGGACACCCCCTCTCCGGCCTGGCTCTCACAGCCTCGACTGTGGGCCCCTCGTCTGAATGACTGGGCAGCCCTTGGCCGGCCAACCCCGGGGGCCCCCCGCGCCTTGTTTCCTCCCCCCAGAGCCGCAATCTATTTCCACGGCCACTAAACGGTGCCGGGCTGCTGATCGCTGGGTGCAGGCAGCTGTTCTGCCAGCAGGTTCGCTGGAAACTGATGAGCTCCTGGAAAATCCACTTCCAGAAAGGATTTTAGTAATAGAGTTAAGCTCCTGGGCCTAATTATCGTAACAACCAATAATTGAACATTTACTGACAATAATTAGAGCAGCTGAGGCAGGCGCTGCAGACGGAGCTATAGCTTAATCATCCTCAGGGCTGGAAGGGATTTTGGGGTGAGTGGGGGGCCTCTTGTCCTGTGTTTCTGCAAGTGGGACCACCGGCGTCAGAATCTCTGGAGGTCATTAAGAGAAACACATGTCCGGGCCCCAGTCTGGAGATTCTCCCTTAGCGCTCTCAGGAAAATCACAGGAATCTTCTGTCCTTGGCCACTGGGGGCCTTGCCCTGGTGCAGCTGAGCCCCAGCCCTTCTTCCACAGGGACCGGAACCTTCCCCAGCCACTCACCTCAAAGGTGACTGGAGGGATGAGGGAACGCCGGTGGGTGGACTCAGGACCCTCGTGCAGCAAGGTCTTGACCTATGGACAGAAATGCACAGGCCCTTCAGGTGCAAGGTGGAGGGAAAGCGGCCTCCTGGGGGACCGAGGCAGGGGGCGCACAGAGCCTGCAGTCTCTGAGCACAGAGCGGTCAGCGAGAGCCGCAGGGCCCTGTACCTTGTCTTCCAGCGAGGTCAGCAGGCTTGTCAGTTGGCTGAGCTTGGCCACCATGTTGGTGGGGTTGGCTTCCCCGGGCACCTGGGTGGGGCAGAAAAGGGCAAATCAGAGCAGCTGTCAGTGTGGGAACTGAGCTGGGCTTCAGCTCGTATTCCCCCTCTCCAACAGCCCCCCGAGTACCAGCATAGGTCCTACAAGCAGAAGAGGAAATTGGGGCTATCTGCAATCACCTCAAAATCACCAAGGCCAAGGGCCTCCCTGGGGGCGCAGGGGTTACGTCTCGGCCTATGCAGCTGTCCGCAGCCACTGCCGCACAAGTTCGATGCCCGGCCAGGGAGCTTCCCACAGGGCGCAGCAGACCTCTCCTGTCTCCCCGCTGCTCCCCTCAGCAGTGGACTTCAGTCAATCTGCCTGTTCTGCTCCCCACTCTGTCTCTGGTGAATCCTCTTACCACCCACGCCTCTGGCCTACACCCCAGCTTATTTGCATAAATAAACACATCTTAAAATAAAATTTTGTTTTAAATCACCAAGGCCAAAAAGTAAGTTCATTTCTCCTTCCGTCTAAAACTGCTGCTCCCCAGCTCATGCGCTGGAAGCTCGAGGACCGGCCTCCCTTCTTCCAAAATTTATGGCAGGGATGTTCCTGCTGTGCCGGCAAAACACAACCCCCCCTCCGCCAGGCAGGAACCCTTGGCTAGCTGCTCCCCAGCCCTGGGAGAAAAGCACCCCAACTGAGTGCCCAGCCCTCCCCCAGCACTCTCGTCCTTACTTCCACTCGGCCCCCACCTCGAACGACCCACCTTCCTGCTTCCCAGGGGTCCCTGCACACTTGGCCCCGACACCTCCTCTTCATTCAGTTCTCAGGGGGCCAGAGAGACCTAGACCCTCCAGCTAAAGCAGCCACCGCACCACCCTCTGCTCCTGGTGCGTTTCCCAGGCCGGCGGCAAGTGCCTAAAGAATCGGGCACGGGCAGCTTGTTCAGTGCTGCCCGCCTGGTGCTGCCCCGGTCAGCTGCCGGCCTGGCCAGACACAGGCCCGAGAGCCGAGGCCCCGGCCAGCGACGGCAGCACCGGACTGGGAGGTACGTCTGCCGGCACCGAGTCTCGTCTGGAGCGGCTGTGTACGGAACAAGCATTTCTGATGCGTCTGGACCAGAGGCGCGGCCGGGCCGGGCCGGACTCCCTCGTGCCCGCCGGCCAGAGGTCAGAAGAAACTCGGGCGCGTGGACGACTCCGCGGCTATCAAGGGGACCGCGTGGCCATCACCCGCCAGACTGAGCCCCTCGGCCCACCCGTGCTCACCTCAGCCGGCCCAGTCTCCCGCCGGCTCCCTCCACACTGCGACCCGCAGCCCGGCCACCCCACCCCCACGGCCCCCGCCACCTCCGCCATCACCTCCCTGCCGCCTCCAACTGTCCCCATCATCAGCGCACTCAACACTCCCCCACATTTTCTCCCTGACCACCCTGGCCGTGCCCTTGCACCCTAATAAAGCCGCAGCCGCTGCTGTCTCTGACCGGGGAGTGGAGCCGGGAGTGGGGAAGGCCAGGACAGAAGGGGGCAGAGGAGGGGACGGCTCAAGGTCCTCTCCCATAGGGTGGCCCTTCTCCCCAGGAACTGAAAGAGGACTCGGCCTCATTTGGCCCCCTGGACACGGGATTCCCTCGAGGCCCGGCGGCCCGCACACTCCTAGGAGGCGCTGCCTGCCTGCCGTCGAGCTCCCTTTCCATATCCTTCCTCATTTTAAAATTGTGATATCTTCACTTCATTGCTTGCAAGTGATTGAAAAGTGAAACTTTCTTAAGCCCCGAAATCCCTCTGTCTGGTGCGAGGGCTTCTCCTTTGCTGTTTTTTTGAGCTCTATTGTGAGGTAGATGGGCGGGCTGGCCAAGGACCTGGTCGTGCCCTGGGTGTGCGTGCGTGCGTGTGTGTTGGGGTAGGGGGCAACTCGACCTCGCCAGAATTCAGGTACCTTCTCTTTCTGTTGTCTTCCTGTTTCTGGCGAGGAGGGGGGTCCTGGCCTGCCTCCCGAGCTGGCCCTACTAAGTGGCTTTGTGGACGGGCGCACACTAGGCATCTTTACTCCCCAGACCAAAATCAGGCAGAGAGAAAAGCCTCAGGGGGTGTGGGGTGCCTAGTCGTGAGGCCTCTCACCCCAATGCATATTCAAGCTGTCCTGCAATGTTGGGGAGGAGGGGTACGCCTGTCTGAGCCCCTGGCACACGGGCCACTTGGTCCCTCTCTCCCAAGCCCCGGTTTACCGTACCCCCGCCCCCATCTTTCCCAAAGCCTTTACCTGAGCTCGAGGACGGAGGCCGGGGGAGAGCTGCTGGTCAAACAGCCTCTGCAGAGACTCCAGGGAGGGGAGGGTCCGGACCACTTCCCTGGGGGGAGGCGCACGTGAAGGTCAAGGTTTCGTGAGGACCCAGCACAGCACAGCCACACCGGCCTGGCACAGGCAGGGGACCCTCCCAGAAGGACAAGCCCAGGCAAAGATCAGGCTGCCAGCGCTGCCCCTCTCACACCCCCTCCCACTTTCCATCCCCCACCCCACTGGAGCCCCCTGGGTCTGCTTTGCTTGTGTTGAGCATACCAGACTATGTAACCTGCAAGAAAATGGGAATCTAACATCACAGAACTTCTTTGCAGTCACTTAGTAATTCAGGGTTCCCAACCTTTAAGGTTTATAGGACACACACACACACACACACACACACACACACACACACACACACAGCGTTTAAAATGCAAATTTCTGGGCCCCACCCGGATCAGGTCTGGAATCTGCATTTTAAATACGTGCCCCAGGGATTTCCTGTCCTGGTAAGAAGCTCTCTGTTCAAATCCCCTCCCAGCAGCTGAGAGGTTCTCCTTGCCTAATCCATCCAGTTTCTCCTTCTGGGCTTGCTTGATTTCTTGGTCCCTTCTCATTTCTCCTCTGTTGCTTTCACAATGGTTAAGGAGGGTGGGCAGACAATTTTCCACTTAATTTTTTTTAACCAAAAACTGCTCCTGCTTTTACATATTGAATATCTTAATGGTTTCCAAATAGTCTATTGAATACATGTGCCAAAATCAATTGCTAGATATTTGGGGCATTTTGAAATCTTGGCGGTTCTACGTGAAGCCTGCTCAAAACTGATGTCCTCATATTGCTTTTCTCCTCGGTTGTTCAGTGACAGTTTTAGGGTGACCAGATATTTTGGCTGCTGATCGATACCGCAAGCCTTTGAGGGATGGGACCAATTCAAGCGCATAATCTGGTGTGTTCTCCTCATTCTTATTTCTCTCTCTCTCTCTCTTTAGCAGGTATACCCTAGGATTTCAATACCGATGGATAGACTTGCATATTTAACTTCTAATGTCATTCAGTACTTTTCTATGAGGTGGTGTTTCTCTGTGTGAACTGTCCTTTGTCAGTTTTCTTTTGGGAATTTTGTTCGTATTTTTATACATTTTATACAACTCTATTTACTTAATCTAGCTGTTGTAAGTATTTCTTTCCTTTCTGTTATTTTCATCCTAAGTGTTTTTTCATTTTTGTGGTGCTATTTTTCATCTTTTCCTGAGTAGTTTTTGGCTTAGTTTAGTTAAAAATTTATGTATTTCTTAGGGAGCAGTTGTTTGTTCATTTAAATTTTTCACTGTTTTTTTTTTTTTAAAGTTATGTATGGTTTTGGTGTGGTTGTATATTTTTAATTCCTTACCTCATCTAGAACTTTGAACAATCTATATGGTAGAGCTAAGTTCATCTTTCTCTGATTGTTGTCAGTTTCACTCAACAGACTTGCCCTTTTCCCATAGTTGTCTGGGTTAGCCACTGTGTGAGCTCTTCCTGAAGAGGTAGTTGTAACAGGGTGATACCCAGGAAAAAGGGTGTGTTCCAGGTTCCCTGCCCTACCCGAGGGAGGGTGGAGCTTAACAGGGGAGATAAGAAGCTGGAGAAAGAGAGAGGAGACAGGGCAAAGAAGGAAGCAGGATGGAGGCCAGAAGAGGCCCAAGGAGCAGACAGACATGTAAAGAAGCTGCACTGGCTTGGACTGATTAAAACAGACATGGGCAAGAGACCTGTGGGGAGTTGACTATGGCAACATTGATCTTGGTTTTGATTTTGCTCTTTAATTCCCAGAATTGTCTGGCTGTTTCTGACCCTTTTCTATGGGTCCCTGCCAAACGGTGCTTTATACTTGTGGCAGGCTTTTGGGCCTTGCTTTGGGCCAATCCCATTTGGGTGGACTTTTACCTATGAGGGGTTGGGTAACTTTGAGTTCTTGATTTAGAAACTATAGTCTTTGTCTTATCTAATTCTATTAAAGTTTGTTTCCACAAAAGGTCTTATATGTTTTGTATTGATGTGGTGAATGGCAGAACCAATTTCAAGTGGGCAGGTTTGGGGGCTCTGGGGCAACCCACTCCCTGCCCTGTAACAGTAGGATTTGTGTTCAGTCCCCATGACACTCATTCAACTGAAAATCTGGAGCCTCCCATGTGTGCTAGGAACGCCAGAGTGGCCCAATTTCAATGAGGTCAGCGGGGAGAAGCGCTTCCTCAGGCCCAATCAGCAAACTACAGGACTCAGAGGCTGGCACTGCCCAGGGAAGGAAGGAGGGGCATCTTTATCCAGCAGCGACCCCACACACCCAAAGGGTATGCGAGCTTCACTCCTAGGATGTGCACATGTGTCTGCCATGAAATTATACCCTCCAGATTGCCTTTTTGTTGTCGTTTATGAATAAACCCATGTTGCTGGTGGTGAAAAAATTGATTATTTTTTGTTTGAGGTCAACACCGTGTTGGGGACCCAGGGTGGATGGGGAGTTGCCGGTAGGAGAGACAGGGAAGCTGGGGCAGACCCGTTTGCAATCTCTGCCCCCCTCACCGGCCCCCCTTCCAGGGCTCTGGTCATCTGTTACATGCTGGTGTTCTTTTTAAACTGACATTTCATAAAATAATTCGGGGCTAAAACAAAAAATTCTAAAGCACTAATTCATAATATGCTTGAACATCAGATCTCTCCCATTGGTTTCCTTTTTCAAAATGGTATCCTAAAAACACAAATACCCGTCTGTAAGCTGAATCCTTAGGGTTTTCTAAGGAGACCGTTGTGTCCCCCTCTCTATCTAGCCTTTGTAAAAATTTGAGAACTCTTACTGGCTCCCAACCTGCCTGCAGGTGTGGTTAGGGCAGAATGACCAGTGGTATATAGGGACTTCTGCTGAAGACTTAAGAACTGGCCTTATCCCATAGAAAGGATTTGTCCAGAGTGCCTGGAAAGCTTGTTCAGCTTCAGGCCACCAACTGGAGGGAAGGGGGGAAGCAAAGACAGAGAGGGGGGTGGTCCTGCAGTGGGTCATTTCCCTGGGACAGCTCAGAGGGGCTCAGGACCTCCCTGCAGCACCCCGAAAGGCAGAATCGCCTCCTACCTTATTCTGGCAAGGTGGTTAATTTCCCCAAGTTATTTTTGCTTCCTCTAGTCTTTGTTTCATTTGCACATCTTGCTTTAGCAAAAAAAAAAAAAGAAGAAGAAGAAGAAAGAAAGAAATCCTCCTCTAGTATTGAATAATTCAGCGGTAAAGGACATCTCTTTTCTTTTGTTAAAATGTTTAATGGAATGATTTTAACGCTTCCTTGTCAACTGTAATTTAATTGGTTTGACATTGGCACATCACACATTATTAAGGATACCACCAAGTCCTTTATTTAAAAATGAAAACTGACTTAAATTCGATCACATGTCTGTTAGGACATCTGTGCAATGATTCCTTTATCTCGTAAACCACTGCTAAAGTACAGTGTTTTCTTTATGTTGACTCTCCTTTGAAGTGATTTCTTAGCTAAATCCTCTATTTTTCATATCACTAAATTATACTGATGTCTGCTAGAATAGTATTGAAATAGTATACACTTGTATTAAGAATGAAACTGAGTATCGTTTATATTGGTTATGTTTGGGATTTGGGTCATTTTTCCTTAAGATTGAATTAAGTGATCTTTGTCATTCAGTAATTTATAGATTATATTCATTTGTTCTTTGAAAGTTCGAAGGCGGGCACACAAGGTAATATTTACATTTCTAAAAAAATTTATTGCATTTACTTATAATTTGAAGATTCATGGTTGTGTAATTGCGCAGTTTGCTCTATTGATTTGTAAATCCTTAATGCAGATGATCAAATCCACATTTCTAACTTAAAATGTTCTTCTTTGATGCTTTCTAATTTATTTATTTTTATATTTTACCATAGCCCCCCTGCTCTCTCTTTCTAGTAGTTAATTCTTCATTTGTCAGAGAGGTTGTATTTTAGCTATAATTTACAGATAACCTTGCAAGTTTAAAGTATACCATGTATTGATTTGAAACATTTGTATCTTGCAATAACGAGGCTTCTTAGAGACTCTATTTTGTTCATTGCTGTATTTGCAGGCTCTGGAAGAGAGCCCAGGGCATGGTGGCACACTTTTCATCTTTGTTCATGCATGTCGAGTAAATGAATGTTTCAGCTACCTGGTTGGATGCTGGAAATATCAAACTGACCAGGATAGAGTTCATGATGTCTTCAAGAGATTCACAGCCTGGATTCAGGTTGTATGACTGACTCCTTAGTCCATTCCCTTCTGAAAGCTATGATTTTTCCTCCAAGTGGTGTTTTGGCTGATCCCACAGAGCTCTGACATACAGTGGTTTGATTACTGTTCCCCCACATCTACCCTTGCTGTGTCAGTTCCTTTCTTACTTCATCTATGATTTAGGAAATGATTTAAAAATGTCCAGATGATTGGGTGGTTGTGGCTAGTTTTATTATTTATTTCTATCTTCCTCATATTGTGTTCTGGGAGTAGAGAATGAGCCATTTTGCTTTGGATATATTCATATCCAGATGCTCAGTAAGCTTTTGGGTTCTTAATTTTAGGATCACCAGCACTCAGAATTTCTGGGAGAGAAAAATCTTAGGTTCTTTTTGAAGTAGACACATGTGATCACATTTTCAAGGATTTTTTTAAATCTGTAAAAAAGACTCTCTTAACTCAACATCTAGGCTGAGTTCAGGTCTGTAGTTTCCTCCTTGGAGATATTGATTCAGAACTTTTTATTGTCTTGTCAAGGAGTATGAATAATGTTAAATATTGAAAAAGTTTAAAGTAATGGTACTATTCCTTATTATTTATTTGCTAAATTCATCTTTCCTTGTGGATTAGAAACATTTTCAGAAGAGATTTAGGTGTTGTTCTTTGGTCATTCTATTAATTTGGATCTTTATGAGGTTTCTCAATAGTTGGATTCAGCTTTTATAAACCTGGAAACATTTTTTTCCTTTGCACATTTAATCATCAGCCATGCATCATTTTTTTCTCTGCTTCTTGGAGAGCTCATACTACCAGCTATAAGCTGAATCTCTCTGCCTTCTTTCCAAAGACTATCAATTTTTTATCACACATTCTCTGCATATGCTTATTTTGTCCAGTTCTATATATACTTTCCTCACACTCTGCTCTACTTTGTGATTTGATTTTCAAATCTGATTTGAAAACAATGGGTTTATTTTTACACACCGCCAATGAAACAATTATAATGATGGTGTTTGTTTATTAAAGTCCTTACCCTGCTCTCACCTCATAGATAAAATACCCTCTCCCACACGGTGATATTTTATTCTTAAATTCCTCTTCTAATTCTTTCCATTTCTCCATTCAGGAATCATCAAATATTTCCACACTTTGATGACTTCTTCTCTGGAGAAGTTTCTATCTGGTTCTAGACCACCTGACCTAGGTTTAGGATCTTTCCTGAGCCTTGGTGCTGCCACTGTCCTTCAGGCCAGATGCAGGAACTGACAGTTAATGACAGCTCACCAGCAGGGCTCTCCTGCTGCCCTGTTGCCTCCATTCCAGAGTCATACCTGGGGTCTCATGTACATTGAGCCAGGTGGTCTGAGTGGATGGGCCTGGTGACCTTTGGTGACATCCTCAGCCCTATCTTCTACCCCCTCCTCCTCCCACCACCTTCTCCGCCATCCACACTCTCCACGGTGGTGACCTTCTCCCACTGCATGCTGAGGAGTCCCAACTATACCCACCCCAAATGTATGGCCCATCCTCTGATTTCCAGCACTAACTCCGTGGTCGGGGCTCTGAGCAGGGGATACCTAGTAGCACCTACAACCACCTGTGCCCAAAGATCTCCCCTTTACTCCCTTGATTTTCACCTCTTCAGGAACTGCCATCACCATCCACTTAGGTGCTGACACCAAAAACCTAGGGGTCACCCTCCATTTGTCTTCCCCTCACCCCACATCCATCAGAGAGCAAGACTGCCCCCTCCCTCGACCGCACAAACACCAGGGCATACCAGCTTTCAGGGCTTGCGTGTCCCCAAGCTCTGGGCCACTGCTCTAATATCTCTGGAGGCTCCCCCGTGTGCCAGGCGCTGCCAAAACCCTGGGACTCAGCAGGAAGCAAAGTGGACACAGACCCCTGCCACACCCTCCACTTCCCCGCAGCATCACGTCCCAGCTGCTGCAGCTCCCAGCCGGTCACCTGCTTTGGGTTTTGCCTCCCGGGACCATTCTCTACAAGCCCAACACAGATCATGCCATGGTCCAGAGTCCCTGCAGGGACGCCTTCCATGCTGTGGGTCCTGTCTAGCGGAACCACAGCATGGTCTCAGCACCTAAGTGGCTGGTGAGCCAGGTAAGACACAGGGCACCCCGTTACATGTGCATTGCAGATACACCATGGATAGCCTGTTAGTAAAAGTATACATTGATATCCTTAGGCTAAAAAGGTATTTGTGGCTTATCTAAAATTCACTCTGAACTGGGCACTTATGTTTTCACTTGCTCAATCTGGCCACCCTATGCCAACCACTCCCCAGCCTCTGCTCCTAACCTGTTCCTACACATTGGTTGAATGAATGAATGAATGAATGCATGAATAAATGAATGAATGAATTGAAGACCTGCTTCAATTAAAGCACTTTGAAATCTATGCACTTCATGGAACAGAATCTACAGGGATGGAGGAGGATGGGAAACATATTTTGTCCTGTCTAAGATTTTCTAAAATTCCATCCCTCGGTTAATACACTACCCAGCCAGGCTCTCACTTTCCCTACAGGGCGAAGACCAGCAAGTGTGCAGGGGGTTCCCAGCGTCTCTGATTCTAACAGAGGGTTCAGTAGATTAAATGCGTGGAACATCTCCCTGCTGGCACAATGCACCCCAGAAGCAGGCATATGGGGGAATCTGTTGCCCCCTAAGGCTGAGGTGGCCCAGATCTCAGGGAAGTCCAGGTTGCAAGGTTGGGGAGAGCTATCCATGTCTGAGTGACGGGGTCAGCCTAGAGGACAGATTCGAGGGCTGTTCCTCCTGGACAAAGAAACTACAAAGAAATGAGTCATAAAGGGAAAAGAAAATAGCAGATGGTTTCATTCATAGGAGGAAGAGAGAAACAAAGCAAAGGACCAGACAGAACCAAACCTGAACAAACCTGTGAATTCTGACTACAGACCTGAGGCTCCCAGAGGGGGCAGGGAGGATGTGAGCAAAGGTGGAGGGGTCCAGTGGACACTGAGGATTATGAGGCTTTGTTGGGGGCATGATGTGGTGGCATACAACTGAAGAGGGGTAAACCTGTACCCCTAAATCATATACAGTGTTGGAAACCAATGTTATCTCAATATATAAATCATTTAATTTTTAAAAAGTCATAAAGAACAGGCTTTCCATTAGAAATGAAAACTTGTGACTGATCACTATGAAATTGTGTTTCTTAAAAATAAAGTATTTTCCGGGCCTCCCTGGTAGCTCAGGAGTTAGGCGCTGCACTGTGGGGCTGGCGGCAGCAGCAACATGAGCTCGACGCCTGGCCAGGGAGATTCCCACGTGGCGTGGAGGATCTCTCCTGCCTTGCCCGCTGCTCCTCTCAGCAGTGTGTTTCCATCGGTCTGCCTGTTCTGCTACCCGCTCTGTCTCTGGTGAACCCTCTCACCGCCCCATGCCTCTGGCCTGAACCCCAGCTTGTATGCATAGATGGATGAATCTTTAAAAAAAAAATAAATAAAGTGTTTTCCCTAGTAACACAGGATTCATAACAATATCATCAAATGGGGTGAAATCTCTCCATGGAAATATATTAAAAATGATGGCTCTGGGTCCACTGGCTGAAATTGCATTAGTTGAAAGGAAATTCATTGACATCAAACCTGACTGTCCAATTTGATAAGGGTTCAATTTGTCAAAGAAATTATTTGCTACATTACCAAATGCATGGATAGGGCCCTTAAAAGCCCACAAAAGGAAAGTTCAATTTGATTACCAACGAGGGAAGAGTCATTTTTACATATTAACTGCAGTAAGATGGCACCAGCAAACTTGACAAGGGAATTCTGGAAATGCTGTTTGTGTGATAAACTATACAGTTGGAGAGGCCGACGTTGGCCAGATCTGCCAACGTCACATGGGGTTTTTTCAAGTGCCGACTTTTCGCTAGGATGGGGTTGTTCAGGCTCTTACAGATGTTTTTAAATGTTATTTTCTATTTTTTCAAGCTTTTGCAAAAGCATTTAAAATATTCTTCAGATGGCACATCAGCCTGAAGTTTGGTCTTCTAATTTTTTTTTTTCCTGTGCCAGTTTTATTTAAAACTTTCTGTAGTGGCAACTGTTCCAACAGAGCTGGACATGAATCATTGACTAATAAACAGGTCTAATGATTACAATGTAATGAAACTCGACATCCATTTTCATGTTAATGAAATCGTTATTTCTTTAAACGATTGTGATCGTTTGTAATTATCTCTTTTTTCCTGATGAACTTCAAGTGTATTCTCTAGTTCATGGAACTTTCTAAATCATTTCTGCATAGATGGATTGAATGAAATGAAAGCAAAAAGATCAAAAGACTTGAAAAGAAATCCAACTTTTGGTCAAATGTTGGAAACCGGCAATTTTGGTGAATCGCCACCACCATCTCTGGCGACCGTGGCCATCACCACCCACTGCCCTTGGTGCAGAACTCAGGCCAACGGTAATGCATTTCCTCTTGCTGCCCTTGTGTTTGGGTCGACCCTTGGGGCTGCTCCAAAAAGGAAGAAGGGTCGCTGGGCATGGGTAACCCCGAGGGCTGGCAGGGGACTCCTGCCCACCCCTTCCCATAGCCGCTGGCCTCAATTACCCTTAACTAAAAAAAAAAGCCAAGCTGCAGTTAACTACCATGGAAACAAACACGAAGATTCCTACATCCTGCAACTAACTTCCTGTGCATTCTGAGTACAGCTCAGGGAACGGCCAGCGGGGAGGTGGGGGTGGGGGCACAGGAGTCCCCCTAGTGCGCTGACTCTCTGACCCGGCCTGTCCCCGCCCCCGCCCCCCCTTCACCACCCCACCACCCCGACCCGGGAGCGGTACCCATAGAGATCCTTGCAGAGAAGCATGGTGAGCTTCTTCAGATGCGGGAAGCTGCTGGAGCCCGTCTTCACAAAGTCGGCATCCAGGGCTAGCTGCGTGTTCAGGTACTCTTGGATGGCTTTAAGATGCTCTTCTGGAAGCCTGGGAAGAAAAGAAATGAAAACGTGCTTATCCTTTTCATTAAGCCACGGACACCTACGAAAGAGGAGGGATCTACGGCTCCAGCTGAGACCCCGTGCTTCGGGAGACGGCCCGCTTGTTTCCCCGCCTTACTGAAAGGGCAGAGCAGCGCCTGACCTTGGCCGTGCCCGTTCTCCCCAACGCTGGTAGCTGCCACCATGTTGTGAACATGCGGAGCCCCTCCCTGGTCCAGCAGGCGCGAGAGCAAAGCCATGTGCGTGGCTGATGTCAGAGCCGGCTCTGCCCCGCGGGAATCCGCTGCCTGTGGATAGGAAGCCAACCTTTCGAGGCCCGCTAATGCCCAAGGATATAAAGGGGATTCAAACCGGTCCCAGCCTCGGCACTGCCACAGAGCATTCCTGAGCAATGGGGAGGTGATCAAACCCCGGTGTCTGCCCTCCTTGTGCACAGAGCGGCCATTTCTTCAGGCCCAGATAAAGTGGGAAACCCAGAGGCCTTACTGGATCTGGGCCGGGCCCTGGGAAGTGGGGGTGAAGGCAGGACTCCCCCTGCCCGGCCCAGGCACCGGCCCTGCGTGGTGAAGTGTGTGATCCTCGCTCTCCATTCTGGCTCTTTTTGTTCTGGAAAACTTTCTGTTTGGAGAGGGCGACTCTAGGCAATGTTATGACTTCATCCCTGAACCTCAAGTTCCTCTCCTATAAAATGGGGCTCATAATAGCGCCTGTTTCATAGCCCTTGCGATGAACCACATTCTCGCAAGAGAAGCACTCAGGGGGACCGGCTGTTAGGGCTCAGGCCGACATCCTCACCCGGGGACGGGGACGGGAGGCCGCCCGGCAAACAGCCCTGAGCCACCCACCAGCTCTCTTCCCCTCAAACCAGCGCTGCCCACCCACGCCAGCCTGCCCGAGCACACCAGCCCAGCCGCCTTCCACCTCTCGGAGTTTGCTTCAGCCACAAACTTTCAGAACGCAAGCATTTCCCGTCGTTTGGGCGCTCAGAACGGTGAAGTCTAAGCTTCAAGCATTTGTCCTGGGGTGGTGGAGGCCGCCCCGATGCTCCCAGCTCAGGGTGCGCTGACGTTCTAGCTGAGGCTCAGCTGCAGGTGTGGGCCCTGCCCGCCTGGGGACAGGTGGGGCCTTCCCTTCACCTCGGGTGGGGGACGTGGCTGAAGGAAAGGACAAATCTTTAAATTTCAGTTTCTTTTCCTCGTTTTCAAACCCGGCCGTTTCCCACCGGCCACTTCTTGGTTTCAGACGCTTCCGCTTGGCCTGGCTCAGGCCCACCTGCAAGGCCCACCTGTGGCCTCACCTGGTCTGTGGGCCTGGGCCAGGTCTTTCCCAGCACCACCTCCAAGACGGGGCGGCTCCTCCCGAGCTTCTGCTGCGGGGGCGCCCTTCCTTTCCTTCCTCTTCAGAGCTGGCTCCACGCCAGCAGCTCTGCCAGTTGGCCGGGGCCCTGGGACCAGCCTTTGACTGACTTCTCTCTACTGCTCCCTGCAGGCGCCTCCCCCTCCTGGGGCCGTCTTTTCCTTCTTCCTCTTCACACTGTCTCCCGGTCTCCCCACCTTCTGTTTCTGCGGGGGGCTCCCCGTCCTTCCCAGGAGCAAGCCCACAGAGCACCCCGGCTCGCAAGCCAGAACTCCTTGACGGCTCAGCTCTCAGCCTCCCGGCCCTTTTCCTCTTGTGGTTCTGAGTTTCCCACCAACTCTGGTCACCTCCTCACCCCGTCTGGGGCCCGGGGAGGTCTCTGCCCTCCAGTCAGGGGACATGGCAGAGAACCAAGGACTTCCTCTCCTTTTTCTTCTCCTCCCTGGGGAACTGGTGGTGCGGGCCGAGCGCCTGCTTGGTCGCCGTTTAAAACTGAGCATCGAGCCTCTGGTTCTTGCGCAGTCTCCTCCTCCTCTCCTTCTCGGGGAGCACAGGGCTGGGGTCTCCTTCATGGGTCTTGGTGACCATCCCATGGGCCAGACTTTTCCACCGTCATGTGACAGCTCTCTCAGCCGTGATCCAGAAGTCAACCCCTGCCCAATTTTCAGATCTTTGTTCTCCTATTAATGAAAATCGTACTCACGCAAATGCTTCTCCTTGTAACCTACTAGTTGCTCTGCTCAGCATCTTATGTCCATTTCCCCCGTCATCCACACCTCTGCGTTGTAAGGTAGAAGCTATTATTCCTGCTATATTTTAGACCAGAGCCCCTGCTCCTCAACGCCAGCAATGTTTCATTTGCTGTTCCTGCGTGAGCAGCGAGGATGTGACTTTCCCTGCTTGAAAAATGACTACAAGCCTCACACGGCTTTGTTCAGCTCCTGGTGGCCACTGGAGGTGCGGGGGTGCTTCTGGGAAGGAGGGAAGCTGTTGCTCTTAGGACTGGAAAGGAAAGGATTCGTGTCTTGATTTTTTTCCTTTGAACAGCATCAGCGGCCATCTGCATATGGCTTGTCATAACATTTACGTCTCATCTGTGCTGACTCTGAGGCCTGGCAACATAAATGTCGTTTCTGCTGAAGTCTGTATTTTGAAAAAGGTCTAAACCTATTCTGCAGTATCAAGCTGCAAGTGAAAACACTTCCAAAGGTGACTGACTTGTAACACGAGGGAAGCCATATTTGTTAAAATGTTCGTTGAGAAAGCTGATTTGCTCAGCTGTATTGTAATAATCTGAGAACTACAATCTGATTAGATCAGATTGCCCCAAAGACAGCAGGTTGCCTCAGAATAAGAGTCACCTAAAGGTGTCCTCCGTGTAAAGGCTATTTTGGAAAGGGAAATAATGAACTTTAAAACACAAGGCAGGGTTCTCCCTGTTGGTGCAAGAGGTAAGTCTCAGCACTATGAAGCTGTCGGCAGTCACTGCAGCGCGAGCTCGATCCCTGGCCAGGGAGCTTCCCACAGGGCGCAGCAGACCTCTCCTGTCTCCCTGCTGCTCCCCTCGGCAGTGGATTTCAATCAATCCCCCTGTTCTGCTCCCCACTCTGTCTCTGGTGAGTCCTCTCACCACCCCTCTACACCCCAGCTCTTGGATGCATAAATAAATAAATAAATCTTAAAAAATAAATGAAACACAGGCAGAATCTCAGTTTTTCAAGACCCAGAATGGGAGTGGGGCGGGTCCCATGATCCCCCTTTTGTGGGTCCCTCCACCATTTCCATTTACTTGTCCCCGTCTCCAAGCAGAAGTTTCAGGAAGGTTCCACGGCCAGGGACAGCTAGCTGAGAAGCAAAACCAGTGAGCACACCCCAGCCCGCGGCCTGCCCCGCTGCTCCACCCTTCCCCAGAGGCTGTGGGGTCTCAGCTGCGCCCCTTGTCCTGCTGCAGGGCCCCAGACCCTGGAGAACACCTGGACCCAGCGAGCAGGGGCCGATGGACCCAGAGGGGAGGAGGAGTCAGAAGACCGGCAGAGGTGGGGGGTGACCAGATGGCGGCACCGCGGGGCAGCCTTCCTGTCTCCAGAGAGCCGTCTCTGCACTTAGCAGCTCATCCTAGAGACTGGGAGAAAGTCGAGGAAACTAAACAACGGGCTCCCCGTGGACTATTTTAATAAACATTTGTTATTTAGACACACATACGGGAAAAACCATGATAATGCATCAACACATCCCAAACCCTGCGCTGTTAGGTTTTGACAAACAGCAGAAGTCACCCAGAGTGGGCAGAAATAGAGCCGGAGGCCTGGGGAAGAGCCGGCTAAGTGGAGCTGGACACCAGGCGAGCTGCAGGGCTCTTAGCGACCCGTCCTGCCGTGCGCCTGCGGGCATTCTTTGTGTTTGCCAAGTCGGGAGGCAGGAGGGCAGCCCTGGCCACCTCCAAGTGACCTTTGCGGATGGAGATGTCGCGTCATCCATCAGGATGTCACAGCCCTGCCATCAGGATTGTCTTTGGGGCCTTTCTCTGACAAAGAATGTTTTTAGGTTATTGGCCCGTGAAGTTGCTGTGGACGGGCCCACTCGTCCAGCCAGCGGTATCAGAAGGCCCACTTGATGCCAGGCGCAGGAGCAAGGTGCCAGACAGAGCCCCAGGGTGCTTCCTCCGGTGCCTGTGTCCCTCTGGCCTCTCTTGAAGTCGGTGCCTCTGATTTGCTACAACAACCAGTGCTCCTCCCCCTTCCACCCTACCCGCCCCAGCAGGCCCCCTCTTCCGGTACCCAGCCAGGGAAGTGCTGGGCCTGCTGGAGAGAAACGGGGCCATCTGGCAAGAAACTGCAGCCCTCACCGGCAGGACCGGCAGGGCCCCGGGGGGGCCCGCAGGGGACCCAGATCCTGAGCACCCAGGCTCAGAGCGAGCGCAAACGAAAGTGTCAGAAAGTCTGCCCGCACGCCCTCGCCGCACACCCGTGGAAACACCACTCTAACCCATCTCGGGGTGGCAAGGAAGGCAGGGGCCGGGTGGGGGTCGCGGCTGCAGGCCAGCGGCACCTCCTCTTGGGCCTCGACTCAGCAGCCTCCACGGCAGCAGAGGCACTTGTGACGGGAGAAGGCAGCTCGTGCGTTTATGGCGGACCCAGTAAGCCAAGCGCACAGACCCCCAAAGTCGGGCAGGGCCACGCCGCCGCCCGGAGAGCTGGAAGGCTCCAGAGCCTGCCCCTCCCTGGCTGCAGGGCCCTGGCCCTGGGGAAGCCTCCAGCCAGGCCCCCCGGTGTCTGCAGAGGGGAGGCCGCGTGAGCTGGGCTCCCTCACACCCGCATCTGGGGGCCGAGGCAGACTGTCCTGGGGTGCAGGAGCTGACACACGGTGAGCGCCGGGGCTCCTCCAGGGGGTACTCACCCGCTGGTGTCCATGCTCTGCAGTCGCTGGAACAGGGTCTCCGAGAGGCTCGGCCGGCTGACCTCAGCGGCCCTCGGATTCTCCGTGGCGGCGGGGCTCTCCTTGGCCTCACACGGCCCCGCGGATAAAGGGATGTTTCTGGGCGGCAGCTCGGGCGGGGACAGGACAGCTTCTGCCCAAGAGAAGAGAGGGCACGCTGCAGGGAGGGCTGTGCGGTGGCCCCAACGCGCCCCCAGGAAAGGTCCGGTCTGTGCCACACTGTCCCCGGCCTTCTGTCCACTGCCTTGCTGCCCACCCTGGACTAGCCAGGAGGCCTGCTGAGGGCAGGGACCTGGTCTTAGTGGCCTTTGACCTGGGACCCCACATGGTGTCTGTCCACTGAGGCGCCCAGAGATCAGCCCCGGGTCCGAGGGCCTGGGACAGGCGGGACCACAGCCCCAGGCAGCGGGGAGGGGAGGCCTTCGGACTGAGGGCCCAGGCTGGGCCGCTGATCCCCCCTCCCACCTGGGGCCCCTGTTCTCTGCTCTCCAGCCTCTGCCCGTCCTTCTCTTCTCCCTCCCCTGACCCTCAAGGAAACAGAAGAGAGTGAGGGCTGCCTCCGCCCAGTGAGCCGGAACATGAAGCAAGTGGCCTGGACTTGGCCCGGGAGGTGGGATTTCTGCCCTCAGGGGAATCTCCACCCTGCACGTGCCACATGTGGGCAGGGGTCCAGTGCCCCTGGCCAGGCCCTTCGTCCCAGCCTCTTTCCACACCGCAGAGCAGCCCCGGAGGCTTTCCCAGGGGACAAGCCCTCACGCCCTGTCCTGGCTGGAGCCTTCCCCAGGGAGGAGTCCGTGGCCCCTCGGGGACAGGCAGCACCGCGGGACCTGAGGCAAGCCAGACACCTTTGGGGGGGGCTGGGGGGGCGTCACATGCTCTGCTTCAGCTGGTCTCTTTTGGGGAAGCGAAACCTGCAGTTTCTCTCTCAGCCCTTCCGGAACATGTCGGGGTCTCGCCCCAGACAGTGGTCCCCAGAGGTGTAGAAAGCAGGGTGGGGGGCGGAGCAAGGGAAATGAGGGTGCTAGTGTGGGGCCATCTCTGCTCAGGTCAGGTCAAGGCCTGGGGTCGGGACAGCCGTGGGCAGGCGCAGCAGGGCAGGCACAGCTGGGGCGGCACAGGAGCGGGGAGGGGCCCTGGGCTGGCGCGTGGGCTCGTCTGCTCTTTCACAGCTGGCCGGGGCCGACGAGAGACACGCCCCGCCCGGCCCCTCAGCTCCAGGGAGCTGCGTCCTTTCTGAAACCCCCACTGCCCTCGCCTGACCCCAGAGCTGGTGTGGCCCTTCCTCAGAGCTCACCCTCTGCTGGGCAGCCGCCAAGCGGGCGGCCACTCGAACTCGTCCCCAGGACGGTGGGCGAGTGGCCACCAGCGGGAGAGAGATGGAGAGGGGCCCCAGGCATAGGCCGGGAGCCAGGCCTTAGCTGTCTGGGCGCCTCTGCCTCGCGTGGGGGCGACCCTGGCTGCTTCCAGGCCTGGGATTTTCAACTTAATTTGGGATCTCAGGTTTTCTTCCAGGAAGTGAACTCTCGAGGGGAAAGAAGGGCCCACCGAGAGCCCCCACTGCTCTGCCCCCAGGCTCTCTCCTCGTTTGGCGCGTCCCTCCTGGCTGCAGGGCTGGCCTGGCCTAACATACTGGGGGCTGTAGCTTCCTTTGATAAGGATTTAGAGGGCAGCTTCCTCATCCTTCCGGTCAGGTGGAAGACTTTCCTCCTTCCTTCCCTTCCAGTGAAATCCAGATTCTCTTGATGATGGTCGCTGCGTTCTTGGAGCCCTTACTACGGACGGGGCTCCGGGTCCCACCTCACTGACTCACCTGGCGACAGCCTGGTAGGTAGCTGTTATTGTCACTGTCTCTTTAAGAGACGGCTGTGGTTCAGAGAGGTGAAGAAATCACCTAAGTCACACAGCTTGGAAGCAGGGGTGGGAGGGTGGGGCAGGAGGTCAGGCCCTGTGCTCCTAACTTGTCCTTAACCACCGCTCTCTGACAGCGGGGCCCACCTAACATGCAGGCACTTGTGTGGGGAGAAACACCCCCGGATTCCCTGCCTCGGTGCTTGGAGGGCGGGTCCCGAAGGCTTCCTCCTACCTGTCTCCTCCTCCGCCTCGTCCCCTGCATCTTCTTCCTCCAGCGGCACGGGGTACTGCAGGTGGGTGACCAGTCCCATGTTCTCCTTCCTGTAGAACTCGATGAGCTGGTCCAGCTTGGTGAAGTACCTCACGGGGACACCTTCGGACGCCTGAGGACAGAATCCCAACAGAGGCGCGTTGGAACTGGGTGGGCCATCACCACCACGAGACCACCTGCAGTGGAGACTGGTGAGGCCAGGCAGTGACCACAAGCCCGAAAAAGCCCTGGCCTCCCACGCAGCGTCTGCCCGCCACGCCCACGCCCGCACGCCCTGCAGCCAGCAGCCCCTGAGGCGTCTGCAACCGCACAGGGATGTCTGCAAGATTCTTTCCCTTTCAGTTACAAACTTTTTTAAAAAGTGAAGCATTGCATTATGTAAGATTGACATTTTCATCATGGCAAAATTAAAAAATGCAGAAACTTTTTGAAAAAGAAATCACCTATGTCCACATTGACAGAACTACTTTCAAGTGCTTGGAAGATGTTTTTCTAGACTCGTGAGTGTGTGTGTGTGTGTGTGTGTGTGTGTGTGTGTGTGTGTGTATTTTTGTTACAGCAATCACTTACCATTCCCCCCATACAAAGATAATTTATTTTTAAACACAGGACAATCTATTCTAACCATTGTTTTGCTTTTATTTCAAATTTTTCCCTTTGCTATAATTCTGGTTTTACCAAGACTCAGAAAGGGCAAGGCAGCCCAGAAGCCTTCCCTGATTGCTATCTCTGCTGTGGATGACAGAGGGGCCTGCAGGTAGTTCTGGGCCGTTCGAAGGCCTGGGGCCAGGTCTCCAACCTCTTGTCCTGTGGCTGGAGCAGGAAATTCCAGGTGGCCCTGGATAACCAGTCCTCCCTTCCCCGCCCACCGCCCTGTCAGTTCCTGTCCAGCAGGTGCCCGCAGCAGGGCAGGATGGGAGGGCGGCAAGCGGGAGGCCCGAGCTCTCATCGGTGCGAAAGCTCGTATCCGACTTGGCCCAGCTCCCCAGCCAACCTCCCCTCTCAGTCCCCCGCCCTGCCTCTCCTGGTGCCCCCATTTCCCCTCTGGTCCAGCCAGAAGGCCAGAGGCATCCTGGACGTCCCCTCCTGGCCCAGAGGGCAAAGGCGGAGAGCGCGAGGCTGGTGCCCCATCCAGCCAGGAGATGCTGCTGGACGGTGAGGGCGCCCGAGGGAGGAGCAAGTGCTGGCCGGTCCCGGGAACAGAGGGCCCCACCACTGCCGGGGACGGGGGCCAGGCTGGTGGCAGCACCAAGAGGCCCCTCCTTCTGGCCTCAAAGGCGCCTTGCACCCCTGGTCCCAACACTCAGGGCCGTGATTCACCCCGTTATCATCACAGCCATCATTTCAATGCCAGTCACGTCATGTTAAAATGAGGTGAGAAAGCAAAGCCATCTTGGGGGTGGAGGTCAGGGATCAGGTTGCTCTCTCAAGGCTCCCAGCTGCCCTCTTGCCAGAGGGAAGGGGACCCTCGCACACGGGAGAGGAGGCCCGGAGACACGGGTGGGGTCGGAAGGCCCAGCCAGTCGGTCAGCAACTGGGGCCGGGCTGACGGCGCTGGGCGGTGTCCACACCCCCTTCACGTCGGGGGCCTACTGCTCCAGGTGACTGGGGCTACGTGACTGGTCTTCGGGGCTGCAGGTAAGTAGGGTCAGGAGAGCAGAGAAGGCAGGTGACCTAGACTGGGTCAGGCCAGACATCGGAGTGGACCAAGACTCAGGCCTAATTAACCCTGAGTGGCGGTGAGGACCGTGGGTTTCGCCAGACTCCGCCTGGCGTTCACCTGGACACAGCTCTCGGTGGTCTCGGTCCCGCCTGCCTCTGTCTCTCTGCGAGCGTATTTGTGGGCGCATACGCACAGCACGTGCCTGTAACTCTGTACGTGTGTGTTTGAGAGTGTGGCCTAAGCTATTTGGTAAACTTAGAGACAGTTTAACAGAAGTTTAACAGGTTTGTGAATGCCTTTCGACGGGCCCCCTTATGATCACGAAGTCCCCCTTAAGCGAGCTCTTTCAAGCATGACTGAACCGGAGACACCGAGCAGCCAGCCAGGCCTCCTAAAAAGCCCCCTGAATAGGTTCAAAACTGAAAGTGCACAGAATAACAAAAATAATTTGACACGCTGCCAGATGGATTAACTCGATTCAGCGCGAGCAGTCGTGACGAGTGTCATCCTGTCAAAGAATTTGCAGCGAATGGATGACAAGCCATCAGGCGGAAGGGGAAAGGAGATGGAAATATCGGAGAAAGTCAAGTGAAATGACTCGTTCGTGCACTGGGAAGGGCCCCCAGCTGGGGGAGGCCTGGGAGCACGTGTCGGGGCACGGGACACGGGCTTGAAGGCACAAGGACGCCGGGACAAGGTGACTTCAGGTCACACTACAGCTAAAGCACAGCCCCCCCCCACCCCGACTGTGGACACACCTGTCTTCAGAGCTGTTCCAGCTGCAAGAACAAACATCCCGGAGCGAGGCGGGAGGAGGTGGGGGTCTGCAGCAAGAATGCAGCTGCGGCGGGTGTGGGGAGCACCTGTGGGGGCCAGAGAGCCGGGGCCCAAACCAAGGCCAAGGCTGCCCGGAGCTCAGGCTCCAGGAGAGAGGAACAGGGTTGAGTCTAAACCTTAAGGACAGTGGAGCTGGCCCGGAGGGGCCACGGGTGGGCAAGCCAGAGATTGCCCCTCCAAGGAACAGCGGGGGGGGGGGCAGAGCAGGATGCCTTCCTGCACCTTCACAAGAAGAGGCACCCCAGAAAAGCAAGGGGCTCTCCAGGAAGCAGGTCTGTAGGTACAGATCACCCTGAGCAAAGACTCGCTGGGCACCAGTGGGTCAGCAGGCAGCAGCCTGCGCCAGCAGGCAGCAGACGGACTCACAGACACACAGGCTCGCAGACACACAGACAGAGGGGCTGGTGAGGGCAGAGAGCCAGGGAGGCCAGCGAAGTGACCCAGGAACGGGTCAGGACACCCAGCCGATACACAGGCCGGAGCAGGCCAGGCTGGGTGAGGCACCGAGGCGGGAGGCGCCGCACGCCCAAGGGAAGCAGCCTCCCCACATGCTCCCCTCGCCCTGCTCCCCACGAGCCTGCCCTGGTGCTCAGCCTCATGAAGCCAGGCCCCCCACCCCCCGCCTGCTCTGAGAGTGTAGCGGGGCCGTAGGCCCCCACCCCCTTTGCGTGAGCCGTAACAACCGTTCCTCACTTGAAATCAGCCTTTGGTTCTTCCAAGGTCTGTGTGGGATGAACTGGTAGCGGCCAGGCAAGGTCTTGCAGCCGCATCAGGCACTGAACACGGACAAGTGGGATCGTCGGGGTCGCTTAGGGACAGGGGCGGAGCTCCCAGGGCCAGAGGCTGGTCTGCTGACTGTACCCCCCAGAGGATGCGGGGGGCCTGGCCATTGGAGGGGCTTGGCAATTCGTGGTCCGGTGCTGCAGGGGGCACCGGAGCCAGGCGAGACAGTCGGGGGGCCTGGCTGAGTCTGGGCTGGAGACGCAGAGAAGCAGGGGGAGGGGAGCTGCGCGAGGGGCACCCTGGCCCCCACTCTCAGCTGTAGCCACCAGAGGGGTGCCTGTCCTGTAACTGTGACATGTCCAGAGGTGACAGGAAGCTGAAGTCCCGTTCAGCTGGGTGGGGGGTAGTGGACAGGGCATGGGGCTGGCCGTGGAGGGGTACAGCGCCCGAGAGCTAAAAACGGGGAACAGTTACCCCAGTGACCACCTTGGGATGGCCGCATGTGTGGGGAGCCCACAGCAGCAGGAACCCAGAGTGCGTGGCCTCGAGCCAAGCAGCTGAGTGTCCCAGGGGCCAAAGCTGACCGAAACCAGGGGCGGGGGCGTGAACAGAAGATGCTCAGCACATCGAGTCCAGGGCGACCGGATGCCTGGGGCGCCTCGGCAGGGGCCCTTGCTCTGCAGGTGAGGCCGGTGGCCTGGGGCCGGGCAGGGGAAGCGGCCACACTTCCGCCAGGGGAGGGGGGCTGCCCTCCATCCCCAACTGCCGGTCGGGCGAGGCCTCAGGACTTCGTTCCTCATTGGGCAGCCACTGCCTTCCTGGCGAGATTTATCAAGTCATCTTGAAACAGAGAAGAAGGAAAGGCTGCAAGGGGCCGCTCGTGGCCTGCTCCAGGGCGAGGCTGGACGCTCCTGCTCCGGCCGCTCTCCCGCCGCACCGGCCGAGCCCTCCCCTCCTGCGCGTACACCCGCAGCGCCTGGCAGGCAGGTTGATTCTGAGAGAGGCCAGGGCAGCCTTCTCCGCTGCAGGTTTGCCTGCTGACTCAGGGCGCGTGGGGCAGAGCAGGCGCCCTTGGGGGGCTGGGCCTGAGGAGCGCGAGTGCATCACCAGAAGCCCCGCAGAAGACACGTGGCGGTGGCTCAGCTCCTGAAACAAAACACCAAACTCTCCTAGCACCCCCATCAGAGTCTCCAGGACCATGGGAGGCGCGGGCGCTTTCTGGCACGATCATCTCCTCCAAGGCCCGAGAACAGTTTCCTACCAAGCCCGCTGTGCTGTCCTCCCAACAAACTTGGGGCTCCTGGAAGCAAAGGGGGGCTCGGGGCTCGGCCTGCCATGCCCTGCTTGCTGGGGTGAAGGCCGTGGAGAGGTGCTTGCTTGCAGGAAATGCACCCTGAGGTTGAAAATGCAGAAAGAAACGGATGGGGGTAGCGGAGCTGCGCCAGGAGGGAGAACCCCCCCCCCCCGCTTGCCATCTCCATCACCCCCATATGAAGTTCCCGGGGAGGGTACCAGCTCAGGAGAGCAAGGGAAGAGGGTGCTGTCTGCCCCAGGCTTCAGGAAGCAACTGCCTTGAAACAAAGGACACTGTGTCCAGGCTCCGGGCTGTGTCTAGCACAGTTCCCAGGGCAGGGGCAGGGCAGGACGGCGGAACACGGGCTGAACTTTCCCAGGGGTTAACTTGGACTTCAGCACTGTCTGCCATCTCTAAATGGGGAACCGAGAGAGGGCTCGGCACCCAGGAGGAAGCTGGGCCAGGGAGCCAGGAAGACGGGTGGCAGGGCACCCCAAGATTCTGCCAGCCTGCATTTTAAAGGCAAAAGCAATCTATGGACATCCGGTCCCTTATAGTCAGCTCTGTCTGGGGGTCCCTCATCCCCATGGCAGCAACTGACACGCATGGAGAGTGGCTGATAGAAAAAAATCCGAGAGGGAGTAGCTCCTCCATTCAGACCCACAATGTTCAAGGTCAACTGCGAGTTGTTGGATGTAGAGGCAGAAGAGGATCCCTGTGTTAGTCCAGGAGCAGGTGCCAGCTAGACCGTCAGGGCACAGGAATAAAAAGAATAAATGTAGGGCCTCCCGGTGGCGCAATAGGTTAAGTCTCAGCACTGTGAAGCGGTCGGCAGCCACTGCAGCACGAGTTCGATCCCCGGCCAGGAAGCTTCCCACAGGGTGCAGCAGACCTCTCCTGTCTCCCTGCTGCTCCCCTCAGCAGTGTGTTTCAGTGGACCCGCCTGTTCTGCTCCCCACTGTTTCTGGTGAATCCTCTCACCACCCCACACCTCTGGCCTGCACCCCAGTTCTTGTATGCATAAATAAATCTTAAAAAAAAAAGAATAAATGTAAAAGCATGTGCAATCCCATGACCTTTTACGAGAGGGATGGGAAAGGATTAAGGAGGGTGGGGAGGGGCCCTCCTCTGTACCCCATCACAGCAGAGAATCTCTTTCAAGTTCGTCCCTGGAAGGGTCTTAAGCGGGTGGCTGTTGGCTGCTGTGGAGAGAGCGCAGCAAGAGGCGGTGCGAGCACTGGACTCCCCTGCCTGTGCCCCCTCGCCCTCCCCGCAGAGCCAACTGCTCCGACAGAGTGAGCTGTGGGAGCTGGCTGTCCAGGCCCTGTCTGTGCTCTGAGCCCCACCCCTGCCCCCAGCAACCCTGGCGCTCCGAGACCAACAGCATCCTCTCCACGGAGAGCAGCTCGGCGCGGGGCAGGCGCCCCACTGGCCTACCTTCCCGTTCTGAGACTCACCTCCCGGGACCCATCCCCCTGTCCCGCCTTTGCCCGCCCCGTCTCCGCCAGCTCCCGAAGTGCTCCCCTGGTTGCCCTTCTGCCCTCAGGGCTGATCTCAGTCCTTAATCACCCCCTCTCCCTAGCCCCCTCCTAAGAACCACAGACCCCAACTGGGGTGAAGCAGGCAGAGGCAGAGGCCAGACTGCCCCAGGCTGGCCAGAAAGGAGGGGCCCGACTGGAGTCCAGGTGTGCAGGGAACTGGGGTGCGGGCTGGGCGGGCCCGGGCTCCCTGGACCAGCAGGGCAGGTTTTGTTCAGAGATGAGTTTTGGATGACAGGCTTAACAGCCTGCTGCAGAGCCGAGCCTGGGCGGGCAGGGCTGGGGAGGGGGCTGGACTGAACGCGGCTGCTGTTCTCCCAGACCTGTGACTCGGCTTCCGGGAAGTGTGAGAGCGAGGTGGAGACGGCTGGCATGGACTTGGGGGGCAGAAGCTGGCAGAGCGGGAGACAGGGCTCTGGAGCCTGGCCGAGCCCCGGGCAGGGATAGGGGACCCTATGTTCTCCAGGTACCCAGGGGCTTAAGAAGCTTCTCCAAATCTCCTGCCTGCCACAGCCCCGTAAAAGCAGGAGCCGAGGAGGGAGGAAGGGGGAGCACATGGAGGGACCTCCAGGATGTCCCACAACCACTTGTGGGACTTTTGAGGGGCTGCCCTCTGGCTCTCAGGCCGAGGGCAAGAGCTGCCGTGTCTCATAGTGACCCGCTGCTGGGGTTCGTAGGAACGGGGTTCGTGTGCTGTCAGTGCACTGGAGGGGAGCAGGGCTGCGTGGGGGCAGGGAAGCTCCTGGTTCAGGGGAGGGGGGGTCCCCTGCCCCTTCCCTCAGGTCTTGCTGTGACAGTGAACATCCCCTGGACCGGCCACTGGAGAGACAGAGGCCAGGCCACGGCGTCGGGTGCCCGTGCACTTCCTGTGCCGGGGCGGGGGGGGCCCTCGAGGGTCTCCTGGAGCCCTTCTGGATCTTCCCAGTGAGGACCCCACGCCCCCAATGGAAGGAGCCGGAGCAGGCCCGTCATGGGGGTGTTTTCTGACGACGGCGCGGCCACCGTCCCGCCTCACAGAAGCGCACACCATGTCTCCAGGGAGGCCAGGAGCCTTGCCCGGTGCCAGAGGCGTCAGGAGCCCAGTGTCCAGGGGCACGTCTGTATGCGGAAGAGGGTGGGCAGGTGGGCTGCACCGGCTTCCCAGCTGGACAAGCGGGCCCCGGGGGGGGGGGCGAGATTCCCCAGCAGACTCGCTCGCTGGTGCAGGCCACCTGGAGCGGGGAGACACTGGCACCCCACGGCAATGGGCTGGCCTGCTGGCTGTGCTCTCTGCGGGCAGGACTTGTCTCTGCTGGCCTGCCCGCTGTCCGGGTCCGCAAAGCCACAAGTCTGGGGACTGCCAAAGGCAAAGCCATGACCAGGCTGTTGCAGTCACCTATGTGGGGGCCGGGGGGGGGCACGGAGCCCCACTCGGGACACAAAACCGCACCTGCCCCCAGCGGTAGCCACTGGCACCGGGCTCGCCCAGGCTGCCCGGGGCCTCTCCTGCCCAGGTCTGGCGAGCTGGCACCGGTCGGGGAGGGCTCTGTCTTGGGCCCCGCCTGCAGGCCAGGGTCCCCCATCCCCCTCGTTCCCACCAGTCCCCATTTCCCACGGCTGGGCGCCTCAGCTTTTTTTGGCTTTGTTTTGGTCAGACTTCCTGGATGGCTTGGCACAGGATCTGGGATCCGCTCGCCTGCCAGTCTGTGCTCCTTTCTACGCCGCCAGCCAGCCCTATTCACAGAACCACCCCCAGCCCCTTCACAAGCCAGCCCCCTTCCTTGGGCTTGTGGTCCCCACCTCCCCATTCTCACTCCCTGCTTCCTGGGGCCACTCCCAGGGCTTATCCTGCCCAGGTGGGCACCCACGCGCCCATCGGAGCCCGATGCCAGGTCAGCCCCAGCCTGGGACCTCACGAGGCTTGCTCCACTTTGCCCCCGACGGGAGGCTGAGTGAGGCCCCCAAATCTCTGCCTTTCACTCTGATATCTGCGCATCGGGTTGTGCCCTGTGCGCTGCGCAGACTTGCAAAGGGCTTTGAAGATCTTGCATCAAAGGCGCTGAGGCTGCAGGCCCGGGAAGTCACACCTCTGGCTGGTACTGAAATGACAGGTCAGAGCCGCACCGTCTGAGGTTGCTCTTGATGTCGCCACCGCTGGAACAAGGGCCCAGGACGGCAGTGCTCTGCCTGCCAGTCTGCTCTGGCATTTTGCGTCTGCCACAGGCCCACGGGGAAGACCCGGGAGAGGACATGTCCTTTGTCAGCGGAGTCACCGCGGCAGCTCATGATGACCCAGTGCCCGGTCCCCACACCTTCCCCAGGGGCCCCGACCTGCTGGAGAGCTTTGCACCCACACGCTCATCTCAGCACCTGGCAACACCTGGCACCAGCTCCGGACGAATTTACCTTGACCACTGACGTTGTGTTTGGCTGGGCAACTTGCCCTGACCCATGTGACGTGGCAGAAGTGCCTGCTCTAAGCCCAGGGCTGAGCTGGCACGGGGGTTCTCTGCTGGCCCCTGCTGGACCCCTTGCTCTGGCCCAGAAACTGTCTGGCCACTCAGTTTGGAGCAAAATAAAGACCTGAGGAGCAGCTGGGGACCTGAGTGGAAACCTCGAGTGTCCCCTGGTCCAGCTGAGCCTAGACGAGCCCCGTCGGACCAGGCCCCATGGCTGACCCGCAGACCCCACCGAGAGGCGTCTGTTGTGAGCTGCGAGGTTTTGCGTGTCTGTCACACAGCACCCACTGCCAAACACAAACTCCAAGGGTGGCATGAGCTTCTCCCGAGTCCCCTCTTGGTAAAACTCCAGGGCATAATGATCTCCAATTACCCTCAAGGCAGCTGAAGTGCCAGGAGTTTAGGTAACGCGTCCAATGTCGTACAACCTCTTCTGTCACCAGGACCCGCCACCAGGGGCAAACTCAAGCCCCATACCTTCATTCCCACCACGTTTCCCTCCACCCCCAAAACCCCTCCTTTCACCTGTCCTCTGCGGCCTCCAGGCCCTCTGCGCCCCTTCCCAACAAGCCTGGCTCTCACTGCGGCCACACGCTCCCGTGCCCAGGTGCCAGCACTGCGCCAGCTTCTGCACGCCCCGCCTGTGGGGCCACGCTCCAGGACCGGCTCCCCATCCTCCTGGGGCACCTGAGCAGGGCACGGGACCCCAGAGCCGCAGTCCTGGCCAGCGGCGCGCGCAAGCCCCGCACAGGGCTCGGCCACGCCTCTCCGCACAGAGGGAGCCCAGAGTTCAGCAAAGAAGCGAGACGCAGCGGGTGGATCGGGTGGATCGCTGAGCGGAGAACAAGGCGCGGGGAGGAGACCGAGCCCGAGCCGGGAGGGCGTTAGGGCAGGGCCTGGCCTGCTGGGTCGGCGATTGTCCGTCCCAGCGCAGCTACGGCCGATGGCTGGGGCTTGGCCGGGCGAGAGAAGGTGACGTGGGTGCAGAGGGCCACGCGGCTGTGGGGTCTCTGGTCCCAGCCGGTCCCCGTGTGGGGTGCTGATGGGGTCCTACCCAGTCCTCCCAGGATCCTTTGGCTGTTGTGTCCTTCTATCCCCCGTCTTTTGGAGGGTGTCAGTGGGGAGGGGCTCTGCGCTTTGCTGCTAAAGGCGTGATCACCCCCAGGGGATTCCCTTCATCCTCCAGCATGGGGGGAGGCTGCACCCTGGAGCCCCTGGATGAATGGGAGAATGGGAGAAACTGGGGGAGAGGGGTTCCATATTTCCCAGGCCTCCGCAGGGTGGCCCACAGCAGCCCAGACTCTCTGTGAGTGTGTGTGTGCGCGGGCGCGCGCCCCACTTTCTGCCTTGGCAGGGGCAGACCTGAGTCAAGGGCAGGGTCAGGCCAGGGCTGTGTCTTCATCTGGAATTGCACCTTTGCTCGGCTCTCCCCTTCGCTCGCCAGGGGCCCCCACCCCCTTTCTGGGTTGTCCTGGGAACCTTTCTTTAGTGAATGATGGCACTCAAGGTCAGGGGTGGCTTGACCAGCGACGGTCCTCTCCCCAGAGAGGCCCTCTGGGGAGTCCATCTTGAGCATCTCTCAGGAGCTGATCCCAGGGGTCGCCCTGGAGGCCCCACCCAGCCCTCACCACCAGCAAGGCGTTCAGCCCCCCTTGGAGGACGAGCTCAGACTTGAAGGCGTCACACCTCTCCCCCTCGCTCCTCCCTGCTGCCCCAGCCCTGCATTTGCCGACCTCTGTGCTGAAACGAATAAAGGCACGAATGAGTGAGTGAGCGACTGTTCTCTGAGTTACTTAGTTTCTGCTGCCTCCCCACTTCACAGGTGAAGAAGCAGAAGGGTCACACGTAAGTGGCAGCGCCCTGATGGCACCAGCCTCCGGTCCCCTCCTCAGGGTCCTGAGCTCCTCTCTGAGCTCTGCCTGCCACCCTGATGGCGCTGCCTGCGCGTGCTGGGACCTCTGGTTGCAGCACGCCCATTCTGAATTCCATCTGAAAGACCTCATGTGCTGACAGATAGCACATTTAAAAGTCCTCCCTCCCCCCTCCCCTCCAAGTCTGCATTGCATAAGAACCCCGGGTGTGTAGGCCAGTGTGGCCATCGGGAGGACAACCAGGCACAAGTGAGACATTAAAAATGTCTATGTCCATGACCCAGCAATGTCACCCCTGGGCATGTGACCCAAGGCTGACCTGGGGGTAGACGGCCATCCCAAGTTTGTCTGTAGTGGCAGAGGCTGAGTGTCCATCCTTGTGCTGATGGACGGGTACAGCGGGTCAGCGCATGTGTGTGGCTTATGTAGCAGCCAGAAGCAAATACTTGAAGTGTTGTCAGCAACATGGAAAGAGCTTAACAAGATCTCTTGGTGAAGAAAGTAGAAAACAAAACAGAACCCTGATATCACCTCAGTAAATTAAAAATGTCTGCACAGAAAACAACACACATTTTGTCGGAACATATTCAAATAAAAAGACACCCACTCAAGTGTTCGCCTGTCAATGGGAGGGCTATGCAAGCATCAGGTGGGGAGAGAGGGGGTTAAGATGGTATGTAAAGACATTGCTTTATAGGGAGAACACACTGCAGTTTTAATCATGGAGCCTGATTTTAAAAGGTGACCCCTTCATTCTGTTGTGATCTCTCTGATCTGACCTGAATTAATCGCCAAAGTGTTTCTGTCTGTTTTTTCCTTGATCAAGTAGGGAGGAAGGAGTGGGCAAGAGGGACTAACAAGGCCCATAAGTAAGATTTCACAATGTGAAGTCTGATGTGAATGAAGTAGGTGGGATGTGAGACAGTAGGGAAAGGTGGGGACTGTGGCACATTGGATAAATGTCTCTTTAAAGGAGCTGCCAGAATTTCAAATTTTGCAAGAAAAGTCAAAAATGCAGATTCTTAGGTGAGCTCTCAGATTTTCCAATGCTTGCAAGTAAGTTTTAAAAATATCAGCCACAATTTCAAATCTTAGCTCCATTACCAAATAGTTGTATAACCTGGAAATAAGGAACTTAATTCTGAGGCTAAGCCTTTTTCTGTGTTTATGAATGAAGATTCTAAGTCCTACTCAGCCAGGTGTTTTAAAGAGCTAGAAGTCCAGGGCATGAGTCCCTGCCACTTGGAGTCACTGTCATACCATGAGTACCTGCTACGTGTTGAGGATGCTGATATGGCCCCCTTGCCTATGCTTCAGCTGAGTAAATGGAGCCTCAAAAGAGTGGCAACTTAGGTTGCCAAGAGTCAGGTAGAAACTTAGGTTACAAGACTCAGGTAGAAAAAAATATCTGCCTAAGTGTGATAAAAAAGGAATGGGTAAAATGGATTTCAGGTAATGTGTAGATAAAGGTTTGGGTATTTAAAGGACTGTAAATAAAGCAGGAGTGATTATCCATCAGCCTGATCCCTGACAAGCTACCAAGTCTCTAGCAAAGATGTGTACAGTTGCAGAGGTGGGCAGACTCACTGGGCATTAGTAGGTATGTAGCTATAATACCAGGGATGTGCCGCTGCTGGCTCATGCCAGGTTGCACCATCCTGTACTGGCTTGAAATCCTGTTCTTCAGGAACCCCAAGAGCTAGATGTTAAATACGGCCATTTCTGGTCACCATGGCGAGAGTGTTTACACCACAGCAATTGGCAGGCACTTCTCAACAGGGCTTTTTTTCCTGGGGTCCCGGGAGAACTGTGTCAACTGTTGCAGTGACCATCACTCCTTTGGAGTAGTCATTCCTTGAATCCTCAAGGTGTGGCCTCACATGCTCCCTGGCCTCCCCTCTGCATAGCCCCAAACCTCTTGAAGCATCATGGATCAGGTAACCTACGCTGGTTAGCGATTCTTTGGAGGGAATGCAGAGGGGGATTCCCATTCAGCGGGGACAGAGACTTCTTTTTCACTTAAAGATGCTGAAGGCCCAGTTCAGCACAGGGAGCTCCCACTTTGGGTGCAGGTGGGATTGTCTGAAACCAGGAGAAGCTGAACAGAGGCCAGCAAAGTGTTCTGGTTGGAGAGATGTAATGATTAACATGAGTCCTCCAGGCCCTCAGCAGGCCCAGGCTAGAGCAGGCGGGAGGAGGCTCCAGGGTAAGTGTCATGACCTGGGGGCAGAACCAGCGTGGAGAGTTGCTATTGCAGCCTGAGGAACTGATACAGCCATCCCTACACGGTGGGGCCAAAGCCCTAGACTGCAAAGAGGAATCTGACTCTACTGGCTTCTACCAGAGAACTCGGGATGAGAGCTCAGCCATGGGGTGCCCATGAGTCGGGCAAGAGGCAAGAAGAGAGGCTGAGGGCGGGCCAGGCGAGCTGTGATTCTCACAATGTCTCAGCTGGGTTCTTCAGTTGTTTATAGTTCATTGAGCTTTATGTCCACTCTAGGCAGGACTCTAGATGGGATAACTAAAAGTGTGGTTTGTCAGGTGTGTCAAAGAAAGGAGCCATCCTAGGGACCAGCAGGAGTTCATGGGAACAGATCAAGTCAGGTGAACCTGTTTTTCATATTTTATTTTCATAGGAGGCCAAGGTTAGCCTAACAAATCAGGTCCTTTGTTGCATCTGGTAGAGAGAGCAGTTCAGTTGGCTATGGAAGTAAGGCAGGTGATGCAGATGAGTGAAACAAACCTGGGAGTGAGGCAGTTGGGAGAGGTGGAGACTGTGACATGTCAGAGAAAAGTGCTGAAAGGGGGAGCTCCATTCAGCTCCAGTTACATTGCATCACCACGGGGTACTACAGGTCTAAGTTGTCTAAGTTTATCAGATCTTCTACATTTTCAAGGGAAACTGAACAATACAGACTATTACATAAGCGCTTTGGATTTTTTTAAACGCTCTTAACTGGTTCATAATTTTAAAAACATGTCAGGAAAATAGAATGCTAAACCCAACAGAGGGCCCACTAGTTTGTGACCCCTGGTCTCTCTCTCTCTCTCTCTCTCTCTCTCTCTCTCTCTCTCTCTCTCTCTCTCACATACACACACACACACACACACACACACACACACACACACACAGCATCTTGACATTCATCCATGATTCTTTTTCGTCTAGCCCCACATGGAAAACAGGCGAGAGGGTGAGATGTCAGCAACACCAGCCTGGACATGGGTTTCTGGTGCCCTAGGGTTCTACCTCTAGTTGACATAAGTGATTCAGATGGCAGGCTTACCGGTTTTGTATTTTCACTAAGCTAGGAGGCAGCTGATGTACGCCGGGTGACAGAACCAGGAGAAAACAGAGCCAGCGGCCCTGCAATGAAGGGCACTGACCAGTTCTTATCAGCTGCCCATCCATGCTGCCCGCCTATCTCTGCACTCTTGGGGGATGCCCTCCTCATTTACTCCTTGTCTTTGATTTGCACCCTCCCTCCAGAGCAGAACCATCCTTAGAAATCAGCAGCGAGGCAACAATGAGCGCCACAGCCAGTGATGGGCGCTGTACCACTGGTCCCAAGGCAAAAGAACAGCCCACCCCCAAGAAGACCATATTGAAAAACAGAGCCAAGTCTATCATTATTTGCAGGTAACAAGATCATGTATCTACAGACACAAAAACAGTGAATTTCAAAAATGAGCAAGAGATGATTTAGAAGTCAGGTAAGAGCACCCTGCAAGAACTTAACTTGCCTAGACACCAACAAAACCCAATCAGAAAATGTCAGAAAGGACAGATGCTGTTTGCCAAAGTAAAACCACATCATACCTAGTAAGAAGGACTTTGGAACAACATACAATACAGCAAGAAAGATAAAATAGAAAATCTGAAGTAATGACAAAAGATGCCATATTCTCAAACAGGAGGACTCAAGACTATAAGGGTAATAGTTACCTTCTAACTCCTCTTTGACTTCAATACAATTGCATAAAAATTCTAACTGGACTTTTTAGAAAAGAAAATATGTGGAAACTGTTGGGGGAGAAAGGACGGCTTGAATAAACTCCACAGATAGGTTTTCACGGACCCCACCCCCACCTCAGACCAGAGAGATCCAAGACACCTAGGACTACAAATCCCATAATGCCGTCATCACCAAAGGGAGGATGCTGAGAACTGAGTTAAGTAGCAATGTTTGGTATTTAACCAGACATGTGGGCTTTGGGGGGCTCTCTCTTTGGTGGTTAGCTGGGCTTTGGTGCACCATGGGGATTCTAACTTAGCGGAACTGGTAGGACACATTCACCAATTTATTCCTTTTTTCTCGAGTTGTCTTTTATTTTCCCTCCTTTTGTAAATAAACCCTTTATTAATTTTATTGTGTGTCCCTGCAATTGAGTCTTATTATAAGTCCCTTTTAAGTGCATGAGTGAGGACCCACAGTCAGGCATCCTATTTTATATTGGGGTTGCCCTGTAACAAAACCACCAAGGAATCAAGACAAGAACAGAAAAGGGGCCCTTAGACTACTGAATAGGAGAACACACAGTAAAGCCACAGTAATTAGAACGTTATGGAGCCAGGGCAGGAGTAGACTCCTCCCAGGAAGATTAGGGCTGTGTGGGAATCTGGCATCAGAGGCTTTGTGGGGGATGGACCATTTAAAGTATGGTGTGGCTATCCATTTGGAGAATGGGGCTGTAGTCCTATGTAAAAATAAATAAAGAGCTATACCTAAAAGCCCATGACGTAAGTGCTGGAAAAAAAAAATAGTTCCCCTCGATAAAGAATAAGATGCATGATTCACAAAATCCAGAATCCATAAGTAGAACCATTTGACTACATAAAAGTTGTCAACTTCTACATGACAAATGAACCCTAAACAAAGATTTTTTTAAAAATGACAGTCTGGGAGAAAATATTTACAGCATAACTAAGCAGAAATTAATATACAAAACATAGGAAAAAGCTTTTTTTAATCAGAAAGATTTTTAAAAAGGAAAAAACAGACAAAGACTATAAATAGACCCTGCAGGGGAAGAGGCAGAAAGTAGGCTCTTGTGCGGGTGGCTGAGGCTCCTCTGTCCTCCAGGAATGCAAGTGCAGAATCCAGATGGCGGCTGCCCCCAGCTTCACGAAAACTGGGGACCCTGGACACTCATGTCCAGTATTGAGAAATGATGAGCGCCAACCAGGGTGGGAGGACCTCTGGAAGAGGCTTCTGGCAGGGTGGGAAGACTGTCTCCATCTGAAAGCGGAACCTCAGTGTGTTTTTTCTTAAAGAAACTTGCACACGTGCGCAGAGCCGCGCCCACGCCCGGATTATCGCAGCCTTTGTTTTCGGTCATAATAACAGAAAAGGAAATCAGCTGAATGTCCGTCCGGATGAACCGTACTGTAGGGCAGTTAGAAAGCACAGACTCTGCAAACACGCTTGGCTAGATGGCAAAGCAGACTGCTAGGGCAGAGCACAAGCTGCAGGACCACCGCGCCGGGCACAGGAAAACTCTCGCGAACGCGGGAGAAACGCAAATGCCAAGTGGCTGGCGGTGCGCCCCGCGCAGGAGCGGGTGTGGGTGCGAGGCCAGCTCTCTGCTCTCTGTGCTTCTCTGTGTGTGCGAATGCTTTTAAAAAGCATATTCATCTTTCACGTGGTTGAAAAAGAAAGCAGGCGAAAAAGGAAAATGAGCGAAAGGGTTAGACAACAGGAGCGAAGGCTTTAAGCAGCCCTTGGTCCCCACAGGGTCCTGGGGCCCTGGGGGTGTCTCGGCCCTGCACCCAGTAAAGCTCCCACCTGAGAATGAGCTTTCCCCACCAGGGGTGCCTACCTGGGGGGCCCTTCCCCCACTCACAAGGGGGGCTGTGCTATCAGAGCTTTAAATAACTACAGATTTTTTAAAATAGAAAAGCAGAAATTCACCCATCCCCCAGTTTTTGCCTGGCGGGGGTGGCGGGTGGTTCAACTCAACATGTGCTTTTTCCAGAGGGGTGCAGGGGTAAAGGCCGTTTTTAAAACTAAGTTTAATTGATGTATTAATACATCCTTGTGTATCCAAGGGAAGGTGGTGCTGGTCCACGCGCGCATTTGCGATGGGGGCTTATGGGGATTTCGCCTAAAGGCAGCAATCAAACACTGTACAAAAATGAACAACAATGTAAGAAAAAAAATAAAATTAAAAAACATTAAAAAAATAATGTGTGTCCTGATTGACTACGCTTACTATTGTTGTTTCACGATGGCTGGATACTGACAGTCCCATGATTATGCAGTTTTTTAGGGGTTTTGATAAGTTTTAGTGTCAGCGGTGAAAGTTAATTTTTAAAAGCTAATTTAAAATTATTATTATACCGGTATGGGGAGGGTTATTTTGGGGTCATGAAAATGTTATTTGGGATGGTGAAGATAGAGGTGTCGGTTGCAGAGCATGGTGAGTGGACTAAATGTCAGAGTCCTTCGGGCTCGAGCTGTCCATTTTGCGTTCTTTGGATGCTGCCCTCGGTTAGAAACAAGCAAACAAGGCCTGCAAATGCGCCTTCTCGCTGAGCTGCTACAGTCCCCTGGGTATCTGCCCCGTCGTTCTGGGGTATGTGTAATCCTGTGCATGGATGTAATCCCGCTGCAAACAAAACCTGAACTCTCCTGCTTTACCATTCTACAAGTTCTCTCTTCTCGTTCCTCTCCTCTCCTCCTTCCTCTTTCTCCTCTTCCTCTTCTTCTTCCCTTCCTTCTCCTCCTCTTCCTCTTCTGGAGATGTTTCCAGCTGACTCCTCGCTGCTCTGCTTTAAGATTTTAAACCACAGCGTAGCCCCTGACCAGCCAGCCCCCTCTGTTGCACAAGTCCTCTGTCAGCCTGCATTCCTGCTGTTTGCTGGGTCAAGGATAAGAGCTCAGAGAGGCCCAGGTGGGAGGGGCGACCTACCACCTACATGTCCTTTGATTTAGCTAAATCTGCTTCTTCCGCCAGTCTCATCATGGGGTTAAAATGTTTTTGCCAGCAGAAACCTGCCTTTTCAGTACAAAGCATAGGGTAGGGCTGCAGGGGGTGGAGAGCTGGGTGCCAGGTGGGATGGGAGAAAAGGGGCGCTTGCTGGGAGGCCCTAAATCCTCCTCCCCCTTCCAATAGTCAATATTTGCCTGTCAAGTCTCCGCTTCCCTCTGACCCGGCCAGGAAAGACGCGCATCTTCTCACTCTTTCCATTTCTGTTTCCCTCTCGCCCCAGTGTTAAGATGCCGCAGGGTGGAAACTCCTCCCCTGCAAGAATGGAGCTCACATCCTCAGCCCTGCGCACGCAGCTCGGATTTATCATTGCACAAGCGCATCCTACTGAGAAGCTGGAGCCAGCAGCTTTTGCCAAAGCCCGTGTGGCCCCAGGGCAGAGCCATGCCCCCATCGCAGGAGCCCAGGAGGGCTATTTTTATCAGTAATTACCTCTCCCCAGATGCTCTTCTTTGTGGCTTGCTTCTTTTCTTTTTGTAAAACTCCCTGGGTACTCGGTGGGGAGACAGCAATGACAGCTGGCAGACAAGCTCTGTGTCCTCAGTTCTAGGAATCCGCCTGGGGGAAGCTGAGGCCTGGGGGGCACCCTGATTAACAAGGCCACTGGCCCCCAAGCTTCCCTGCAGCCCTCTTTCATGAGTCCCACCAGGAGCAGATTATGCAACAGGCCTGGGCACCTCTCCTGTGCCTCCCTCGGTGCCCTGGTCAGAGTAGGAGCGGGCATTAGGACGTCCGTCCAGTCGCCAACTTTTGCAGATAAAGAAATCGAGGCCCTTTCTTGCTAGCCTGTCTTATAAAATCCCTTTATGCAATCATTTGGCAAATATTTATTGAGCAGCTTCTCAGTGCAGGACAATCTTCCTGGAGCAAGAAAGTCCTCAGCTCCTGTCTTCAACCCTCCGGTGGAGACCACACAAAGGAGGGAGTCAATAAATAACAGAGAGAGTTGGGGAGGGTAGGATAACCCCTCAAGCTTCCTGACCCCTGGAATCTGAGAAGGTGTTGTTTTGCATAGTGTGTGGGAGGGGTAGTTAAGATGCAGGAGGCATTAAGGTGGCTAAATTCTGACCTTGAGAAAGGGAGAGTGTCCTGAATTAACAAGGTGGGCAAAGTCTAATCCTGAGGGTCCTCATAAGAGAGAGCGGGGGAGGCAGAAGGACCAGCACCAGAGAGCCTGCATGGTGAGAAAGCTTGGACGGACTCTTGAGCTTTGAGGATGGAGGAACAGGCCACCAGCCAAGGCATATAGGCCGCCCCTACACACGGGAAAAGGCAAGGGGACAGATCCCATCCCCCCCCCCCCCACCCCAGAGTGTTGAGAAAGGATTATGGCCCTGCCAGCACCTGGAGTTTAGTCTGTGAGACCCATTTCTGACTTCTGACCCCCAGGACATTCTTAATCCCAACATCTGTGGTCATTTGTTACAGCAGCAGTAGGAAGCTAATACTGTTGCAGACAGTGATTAGGGCTATGAAGAAAAATGAAACAGGAGTGTGATGGAGACTGACTTCCTGCAGGGCTGGACTGGGGAGGCTCGGAAAGACACCTCAGAGACTTAATGTTGGGCCAGCCAGCTGTGTGGCCATGTGGGGGCAGAAGCCTGTGCAGAATGCAGCAAGTGCAAAGATCCTGGGGCAGGGCCCTTGGTATGGTAGGAGCAGCCTCCTCCAAGCCTTCCGGGGTGGAGGCATCCTATAGTCTGCTGTCCTGATGTCTGAGTAAGCTTTTCCCGATGTCTGAGTAAGCTTTCGGTCTGCTCGCCTGAACGTCTGGGACACTGGCCAGGAGGACTGCGTCCTCGAGTCTCCTCCTTGCCCAGTGTGCGGGGCTGAGGCCTCGGCTTAGGGTCGGAGAGAACATTTTTGCCAGAGATGTTTGGATTTGGAAACACCACTCCGTGCTTCAAAACTTCAGACCATTTCCCCAGTCCTGACGGAGCATCAGACTCTGCTCTGGGGGCTCAGCCCTCTGGGGGCTCAGCCCTCGGGCTCTCGATCCGGACGGTCAGGAGCAGCCAAGCTGAAGGGACTTTGGGAGTTCTCGGATCTAACAAAGAATCCCTTTGTAAAAACAGTTAACTGATCACTGCATAACGCGCTCAATGTTTGGGGTAGAACTTTGGACTTTCTGTCCTGGGCTTGCTCAAAAGGGGGTACTTATTGCCAAGAACAAGGGTTAAGTTTACTCTCAAAAAGCTTTGGTGAGCACTGAGTGGCGGAGAAGCCCTGCTCTCAAGCCATGTCCGGCTGGGCAGTTGATGCCTGAATGGTCACGCGTTCGTCCCATGCCAAGCTCTTGGGTGCACACAGGCCAAGGAGAGCCTCAGCCTTGCTCCCGAGGTGCCCACAGGGGCACAGACACAGGACCGAGTCCCAGCCCACATGCCAAGGTAGCAGGAAAACAGGACCTGTTTGGGGAGCATGGAAGAATGAGATCCCAGATGATTTTTTAGGGATTGTCAGGGCCATTCATTTTCTCCATTTTAGGGGACTCCTTTTACTGTGGAAGGTCCCTGAAACACTTCCCCTTGAAGGCACATGAATCTGGAGCTCGGGGGAGCTCTGGACACTTGCTTGTCGTGGGTCTCTAAACTGCATGCCTCAGGCTGTCCTTTCAGTGCCCGATGAATACATGCTGAGTGCAGGAGTGGACGAACTCGTGGGCCACGGGGTCTCCGAGCTTGTCCTTCTGTCCCCTAAGGAGCAGGGTGAGAAGGGGTGACTGACACTGACTTAATGTCACTTAATAGCAGGGGGTCATTCAAATCGGTTAAGGGCTCGCAGCTGGGCCCGTGGCCGGGGCCAGTCTCGGTGGCTGGGAAGCAAAGGGTGGCGGCTAAACAGGGCAGCAGCAGACTCAGCCTGGAGCTCCCGTCGGCCAAGGGCCAACAAGCCACAGGATGGGATGGGCAGGCAGCTTCACCTGAGCCCTGGTGTGGGGGTCCAGTGACACCCGTCTCCTTGTGATAGAGGAGATACAAGGCAAAATAAGATTAGAACTAGACCCACACAAGGAAGTGGGGGGTAGAAGAAATCAACATAACCATTGGCTCCGGCTCCTGGGTTGCAGAGAATGGGTAGGCTCTAGACAGCAATCTCTAGGGCCAAGGATATGGAGATTGAGCCCATTGTAGAATCTCCCTGTCTCTTTTCTAATTCTAACTAGCCAGTAAACAGACAGCCATCCTACGGATGAGCCCCTCCCAACTGAAAGAGGGCTATATCAGTGCCATCCACGCAAGAACTCGGGGCAGCCATTTCTCTGCCCACCTGTGCCTATGCAGGTGATTTCCGTTACCAACTCTGTCCCTCTGCAGGGCAGTGGCCTGCCTGTCTGCCCGTGACCTGCACCATGCAGGCCTCTCTTAGCAAACCTGCCCCTCGGTGGGGCAGCTCTTTCTTCCCGCTTGTGTCTGTGCAAGTGTCCTATGCTTCATTCCCTTTTCCTAATAAACCTGTTCTTTACAACTGAGTCTGCCTCGTGGAGAAACTTGTCACGTGCCGTCGAAGGGAGCTCTGGGGAGACCTTTCCCAGGGGGAACCCAAGGACCCCGCTCCGCTCTCAAATCCATCGACTCTAAAACTGCATAAAAACTTGCACCTGAACTGCGTGAATAGGCAGACGCTGCTGTCTGTGTCAAGTGGGGTAAAGGCCTCCCTCCCTCCGGGGTTAATTAAAGGCTGCAGAGCAAGTGCCTGGCTCCTCTGGGCCTGGTACTGCAGCGAAAGGGGCTGATGAAGCAGATCCCGGGGCCGTTATGGGGCGTCCTCCCGGCCTCTCCAGCGTCCTTGAGGTTCATTCTCGGGATGCCCAGTGGGGTCCCGGGCACCAACTCCACCCTGACCTCTCTCCCCGCCCCCCTGTATTCCCCAGTCCTTTAGGGCTGGGCTGACAGGGGCCCTATGAGCGGTCACCAGACAATTCCGGTTCTCAAGCGGGTCCTGATGCAGACAGCGGAGGCACACACTGGGCACCACCTCCCACTCCTGGGCCACGATCTGGGGTCAGTCAGGATTCCTGGGTGGCTCATTCTTTCCAAGCCCCCGTCCCCCAATCCCAGGACTCCTGAGCACTTTGTGTGCCCAAGTCTCAGCACTGTCTCCTCCTCCTGCACCCACAAGCCACGGCCAGTGGCAGGTCTGGGTTTCTGTCTGGGTGATACTTTGCTGACCAACCTCTGCACCCCTGCTCCCCCCATCTCACCTGGTTATTGAAAATCGAACTTTCTTCAGGTCACCTCTTAGGAATTGTGCGCCTGGCACCACACAAACCATTTCTCGTGGCCCCGGAAGGCTCTTGCATAAAAGGCACTGCCCGTACCCCGATACCGCAGACAAGGAAGCAGAGGCAGGAGAGAATAAACAGCGTCCCCCCAAGGGAACTGGACAGAGGCCCCTCTGAGAGCACACGGCGCGGGAGCCAGTACAGCAGCGGGGCTCACCTGCCCGCCTCACGGGAGGTGAAAGCTAAGGCCTTCACCACCAGGTGGGAGGCAGAGAGCAGGGTGGGCACAGAGGGGTCGGCCAGAGGGCAGGCTTGCAGCAACATTGTGAAAACTCAGCGGGGAAGAGAAATCTGGAGGGAGTTACAACAAGAGGGGGGCTGTGGGCCAGAGGACCTGTCCCAGAACTCAGAGAAAACTGACCAGGCAGGGGCCTCCCTGGTGACGCAACGAGTTAGGTCTCAGCACTATGACGCTATCGGCCGCCACTGCAGCACGAGTTCGATCCCCAGCCAGGGAGCTTCCCACAGGGCGCAGCAGACCTCTCCTGCCTTGCCTGCTGTTCCTCTCAGCAGTGGATTCAGTAGGTCCACCTGTTCTGCTCCCCACTCTGTCTCTGGTGAATCCTCTCACCCCCCACACCTCTGACCTGCACCCCAGCTCTTGCATGCATGAATAAATAAATCTTTAAAAAACAAAAACAAACAAACAAAAACCCAACCAAGCAGGAGAGATGCAGCAAGGCCGCAGGTCCCGATCCAGCAAGCCCTGCCTGAGGCCGCTGACCTGAGGGGGTGGGGCCAGGGAGTCCTGACTGTCCATGGCTCTTTCTCTGCCCCTCCGGGCGGCGGCTGAATTCATTCGCTCACGGAATATTTACTGCTTCGCACTGCATGCCGAGAACAGCGCTAAGACAGGCAGTGGGTAGATCAAGGAACAAGCCCAACAGGGCAAGGCAGGGTCTGGGGTGCAGCGTGATGGGGGGCGGGGGGCTTTTTTATGGCATCATCAGGGAAGGTATTTTCTTAGAGGAAAGAATTGTTTCTGTTTGGCAACTTTAAGTGGCCTTGTGCAGAGACAAAATTTAGACCCAGAAGCTGATCTTGAAGGGCAAAGTTCAGAGAAGTTAAACCACTCTGCCATCGGCAAGTAATGGCTAAAGTAGTCCCTGGTTTTTGTGCCTTTTCTGGTTTGAATTGGAGAAAAGGATATTGAACGCCAGGATTTTTTGCAAGGAGACAGTCCACTGGGCATGTTGGGGTGGGGTGCGGGTGGCCTGCATCTTGGTACAGGACCCCACGAAGACGGGGGGAGTCGGGCACTGTGAGTATCAGAACACAGTCCCCAGGCTTTTGGTGCAGTGAAACGTCACATTCACTTTAAAATTTCATTTTCTCTTTTGAAATTCACTTCGGATAGTCCAGACTTTTGCCTGCAAGTATATCTCTAGCTGCAGGTAACAAAAAGCCCAAGTTCCACTACTTGAACAAAAAAGAATTAATTGTCTCGAAAAAGAGGAAGTCGCGGGACAGGGCGGGTCCGGGGGTGGCTAATTCCGTCCAGTTAATTCAAAGGCGTCATCGCTCGTGTAGGCTTCTGTTCTACCTCATTCTCCAGCCACTGCCCCTGTTTTCTGTAAGACTGCAGCAGCTGCCCCAGGGACTACATCCTACAAATCTGCAACGGTAGAAAAGGGACTATTTCATCCTTACCTCTCTTTCTAAAACAAATAACCCTCTACCGGAAGCCCTGCAGATCACTTCCCTTCACACCTAATTGGTCACAGTTGCAACCTATTCCTGTGTCTAAGCCCATCGACCAAGAGCCCCCTGTTAGCTCTGCTTAGGAAATGGGCTTAGTGTGAGGTAGACCAGAAAGCTCTGGGTCAGTGACCGGGTATAAGACAACAGAGGGGATGGGGAGGAGGTAGAAATAAACAAACAGAAGAGCTGGAGTGAAACTTACTCAACGACCTAACAGAAGAAAAGCCTTCTGAGCCAAAGAAAGACCCAAGTTTGCAAAGTGAGCAGGCTGAACACATTCCAGACTCTATTGATGAAAGGAAAATGATGTTTGGGAAAAGGCCCAAACTGGTTTTTGATCACAGAACCAGTGGGCACAAGTTTGGCTGTGGGTTTTGAATTTGGAGCCATTTGTAATACTAAATTCCTGAAGACAGTGGACCCACAATTCTACAAATTTTGAGGGAAACTTGGCTCCCAAGTTTATCGCCTTCAATTCCCTTTGGAATGCGGAGGCAACTGGAAGATGTTTTGAAGTATTCAGAAGTTTGGAGAATAGACCTGTCCATGTTCTATAGCAGACAAAAAAAGGAAAAATGCAGGGGCCTCCCTGGTGGCGCAATGGGTTAAGTCGCAGCACTATGAAGCTATCCAGAGCCACTGCAGCACGAGTTCGATCCCCAGCCAGGGAGCTGACCCACATGGCGCAGACCTCTCCTGTCTCCCCGCTGCTCCCCTCAGCAGTGGATTTCAGTCAATCTGCCTATTCTCCCCACTCTTTCTCTGGTGAATCCTATCACCAGCCCACACCTCTGGCCTACACCCCAGTTCTTGTATGCATAAATAAGTAAATACTTTTAAAAATAAAAAATAAAGATGCAGGCTTTTAAGATGTGGCATTGGCACTGGAAGTCCACTTGGCCACTGTGGGCCCTCAGTGGCTGCCAGGGAGCCCTCGGGGGGCCTGGCCCCGGGGGCCTGGGCCGCCTGGGACTTTGCTGCTCTCGTTGTGCAACGTCAGGAAGTGTGTGTTAGAGCCACATCCTTTGCCTGGCGGCTCAGACGGAATCTTTACTTCACTTGGTGGCCACTCAGAACAATAACAGCTGCCACCCTCTTCCTGAGCTTAATAACAATGGCTCAACCGTTCACCCTCCCGGACACTCGAGACAGAACAGCTTTGAGAAAGTTGTTTTGTTTTCTCTCTCCATGGCCCGAGCAACGTGACAGCCCCGTCAGCGACCAGGAACTGAGTCATGAATCTCTCACCGATGGTGTGAGCTCCTGGGCCTTTTTCTTCTAAATCAGGAAAGAATACCGAAAGTGTTTGTGGGCCCGTTGTGTCCACCCCTGCGTTGCAGCTCGCCTTATGGCCTCTGTGTGTTCCTGTCTTGACTTCAACAGCCAATATCCTGGCTACAATCTCAACCATGAGAAAGAGCGGAAGTTCAAAGCGAACAGTGTGTGTGTGTGTGAAAGAGAGCAAGAGAGAGAGAGAGACTAGGCACAGTTTTTGTTTTCTGCTTCATTCTTGAAAGAAGGCTGTCGGAAAGTGAGCAGGCCTGGTGGGTTGTAGGAAGGGAGCAGAAGGGCCCATTTTCTCCAGGTGTGGGGTGGGGTTCGGGGCGCACATGTTTGTGCCAGGTGTGAAGACCCCAGAGGACCCCTTGGCCTCTTGCTCAAGTGGCGCTGTCCAGCCCATCTGCTCTGCCCCAAACTCGCCCTCTCGCTCCCCAGAGGAGGGTCCTTTCCGAGAAGCTCACTCTGCAGCCAGGGCCGGTCACTTCTGTCCATGTCAGGAAAGGGATTTGCATTTTACAAGCAGCCGCTCTCCCGGTGGGACACTCAGGCCTGATGGGTGCAAGGAGCCAGCTGCCTCTGCTGGCCTCACTCAGGGCTCAGGTGTGCCTGCCCCAGAGACTCCCGTCCAGAAGGTCCTCAGGGAATCAGAACAACCACTGACCAATCCCACGGCTGCCTGAGGTCACCGAGACATGAAAACCCGCAGCCACAGAGAAGAGCTGAGGGGCCCATCACCCCCGTCAGTTCTAGACACTGCCTAGAATCTTCTAGAGGACCTCCTGCCTCCTTCTGCAGCCTCCTCTCTGCCTTCCCTTTCCACAGCCCTGTTTCCATCCAGGCTTCTGCCAGAACCGCTTGCCGCGCGCAGCTCCTCTCTCCGCACTGTTCCCTCCTCCCTCTTGTCTGCCTTTCCCTCTCCCTCCATCTTCCCGTTCATTTACTTCTCCTTCTCTCTCCCCATTCTCTTTCCCTCGCCCCGTCATCTGCCTCGTCGCCCTCCACCCGCCCTCACCTGAGCACAGGTGGCCTAGAAGACGCTTTGGTGTTGCTGGATGTCTGTTCCCTCTGGGTGTCGGGCCCCCACGCCGACCCCCTACCGGGGCCGCATATTTTATCTCCACCGCACCCCAGTCACCGCCTGGCGGCGCCAGTGTGCCCGCTGTCCTGTCCAGCACGGCCCAGCCTCACGCAGGCCACGCGGCTGTGGGAACCGGAGCTGGCGCCAGCTGGGAGTGGAGGGCTCCCCCGGGTTCAAGGTCACTCCTGATTTACACAAGCGCCGCCTGTGCTTCAATGTTGTCTACACCCGTGGGCAGCAGAAGAGGCCGGCTCTGGAGGGGCTGCTGGCCTGGCCCCGCAGGGCAGAGTTCTCGGCCTGTCCTTCCGGTGGCTCCAGCCAGGTTTGGATGTACTTTCCGGGGCCGAGAGAAGAAGGCTATTTGCTCGGGCCGCTCAGAGGCCTGGGCGTGAGATCCGGTGCCCCAGGTCACACTCACACCTTCCACACTCACACCTTCCCTCCCAGCTCTAAGTCGGTGAAAGGGGGAGTGAGAGGCAAGTCTTGGGGTGTCACCCCTTCCTGGCCCCAAATGGGGCTGCTGTGATCACGACACCCTACTCCACCAAAAATGAGGCTGGCATGGCCCTTCGGCTCCGAACCAAAGCCAGAAGCCCCGATGGGGAGTAATTAAATTAAGAATATGATGGAGCCTCTGGTGTTTGTGTGGGCCGGTCTCAGCCGCATGCTTCGGGGGCCCCTCGTTTTCTGGTGGCTCTAGACGGACTCAGGTGTAAGGAATGAGTTATTCAGAAACTAGCTAAGCTCAGAAAAGATTGTGAGGTTTGGTCTCAAAGTAAAAAGAGGAACTTGAGTTAAAATGAGCAGGGATCAGTCGCTGCCAACAGCCCTGCGGTGCTGGGACTTAGCCCAGCTGTGCATGAACTTTCCCTTGCTTCTCAGTAGACAAATCCTCTTATGATTGGAGTCAGGGGCTGTCCACGGGGGCTTTTTATAGGAAGGCATGTCCCCGCGTGGGGATTCCCTCAGGCCAACGAGGCCCCACAGCTGCCTGGGTTGTGCTGCTGAGAAAGCCAAGACAGGCTCTTCAGCAAGACCTGCCTGCCCCCGCCGGGGCCGAGCGTGGCCGCCGAAGCCATGTTCTGTTTTCACAACCCTGCCCCTCTCTCCCGAGGCGGGCCTGTTCCGAGTCAGCCACTGGCAGCCCTGCAGAGAACAGCCAGATTCCCCCTCGGGACGGGGAATGGAGAAGTGAGATTGCTGGTGGGAGAATGGACCCATGGAGAAGACTCGAGCTGCGGTGGTAGTGCTGGGGGTGCAGGGCTCCTAGCCCCCCAAGTCTCTTCTGGCTCCAACATCTCTACAAAGGTCGCCCACCCCTTCCTGACTCAGCCAGAGTGAGTCCCTGTTCTTTGCAACTCCCCAAACCGATGAGGGCCCCGATTTGGAAGCTGCTGCAGGAGCTGCAGCAGGGACACGCCATCCACGGGGACATGCCATCCACGGGGACACGCCATCCACGGGACACGCCATCCAGGGACACGCCATCCAGGGACACGCCATCCAGGGACACGCCATGCACGGGACGTGCCAGACCACAGCTGTGGCCACGAGACCCCTGGCGGGAGCAGACGCCAGAACCTGCCCTGAGACCGTGGGCACAGACGCCACACCAGCTGCCACGCTCACGTCTTTCCCAGCTTGAGGCCTCGTCATACCCGAAGTCTGCTTCACTTTGAAGGAATAGAAGAAACCACAAGGGGAAAAAAGATCAAAGGCAGTGGCCAACTTTTAACATAAGAGAGTTCAGACGCCTTTCAGCAAACCACTTGCCAAGGAAGCCGAGCCAGCCAGGGACGTTCTTGCCGTCCTCAACTTGGCCACAGCCGTGAAGGTCACAGAGCAAGGCCTGGCCCACGCAGCCTTCCTGGGGCGGCCGCGTCCCTGGCAGACGTGGGGCCCCGTGAGCGGCGACCGGTCCAGAGACACACACCGCCCAACGCAGTCTCACCCCAGCGTGCCAGCATGCGCTCCCGGGGGCCAGGCCGAGACACGTGGCATCTCAGACTCGCTAAAAACACCCAGAATGGACAGATGCCAGAGCAGAGGCGCACGTGGAAAGGACAACTAAGTCGGAATGCACTGGCCAGCTGGACCCTTGCAAGGGAGGACGGGGCAGCCGTTCCGCTTCGGCCTGGGCCTGCAGCCGGAGAAGCTGCAGCCAGCAGGCCGGCTCCCGAGCCGACAGCCCGGGGCCACCTGGGCAGGTGCGCACCTGCCGCCCAGGGGCTCCTGACACCTTCTACCCAACACCTCTCCAGTGACTGGCGCCCCAGGGGCGACGCCCCCTGTCCGGGACTCCAGTTCCGCCTCTCGCAGGACACCAAGCGCACAGCTGCTCGCTCAATTCAGAGCCGGTGCTGTGGCCCTCTCCACGCGCTGCTACTTTCTTTCCAACCACGGACCCAGTTGCTGCGCCAGGGCGGGGAGCCCCAGCTGCCGTCCACCCGGCACCTCACATCGGGGGCACCTCTTACTCGGCCCCCAAACTGAGCCAGACCCTTTCCCGCGCCCTCGGCCCCCACCCCGCCGTGTTCTCTAATGCAGCCAGATAAAAATAGCTGTCCGCCTGCACAGCTCCGCAGCGAGACCACACTGCGGCCACACAGAGCCCTGGGGTTAGTCGTGCAAACTGTGCACGGGGTGGTCTGCCCAGACGTGGGCTTGGCTGATTTTCATTAAAATTCAGCTGCAAGTTTAACACAGCTGGACCCAACTTGGCGAAATTAGGTGCACCAGCCTCAGCCTTTGACAAAACAGACCTCGGCCAAGGGGAAGGTCTCACGCAGGGGCGCGCTTCTGCCTGTTCTCCTGCAAGTTCCCCTCCCGCCCTCCTTCCCTGGCACTGGGTCTCGCATGGTCATACAGCGGGGTCACAGTGCACCCCCAAAGCTACCCGCCGGCTTCTAGAGGAGGCTCAGCCTGGTCTCTATGTCTGGGCAACGTGGAGATGTGCTTTTTCTCTCCTTCCTCTTTTTCACTCTGTCTGGCAGTGGAGGCTCACGTTGGGGTGCAATTTCCAGGCTTATAAGGGACTTACCTGAACTGTGAATTTATCGTCCTCATTGGGCAGAATCCTGTAAGTGTAAACACAATTCCGGTACCTGGAATAGACCAAGACTGCATTAGAAGCCACGCAGGAGAATCTGTTTTTCTGGTGTAACTGAAAAGACAAGAATTCCTGCCAGGGCCCGGGCAGTCTGGGTGTGAAGGCTGACCTTTGGGGCTGCGTTTCCGAGTGGGGGATCAGCCTAAAGTCCAGAGTCCTGGATGGCGGCTGCTCGCCCCCTCCCCATTGGCTCTCCCACAGGGAGGCTCAGGAAACCCGGGTGGGGTCTCTGGGGCGTCACTGACGTTAGGGCTGCTCTAGCAGGGCTGCCCCCTGGAGGGGCTCCCTCAGCCTCTGCACTGTCACGCTGGCCGCCAGGACAGAACAAATGTCTCCAGTGGGACCAGGCGAGGTGCAGACTTGAGGATGGGGTCAGGCTCAGCTGGAGATGGGCCAGCTTTGGGGAGCCCCTCCTTTCTGCAGAGCTCCCCTCCTTCCACCCCTCCCTGCTGCCCTCCTCTCCTGGAGACTTGGCCTGGTGAACTCATTCTCCCCAAGGTCAGAAACCATCCTGCAGGGACCTGGCTGTCCCCAGCCGCCTGTGCGTGAGCTTTAGCGTTGCTTCAAAGGAGGAAGTGCTAGGGGTCCTGAATTCTCTTCTCATCCTAGAAGTTCGACTTTCCTGGCTCAGGGGCCACAGTGTGAGGAGGGGGAAGCAAAATCTTGGTAGCTATAGAAGACATTTGAGACTGACGGTGTTGTCAAGTCTGAGCACCTCGGGAGAGGGGCATATGGTGGGTAGCCCAGCTGGGTGACCTGGCCAGCTGAGAGCCTGGTGCCCGCAGGTCACAGGCTGTGAAAGGCCACTGCTCCACCCGCTGCTGAGCCCAGAGACATAAGGCCTTTGGGGGAACCTTAGCTGGGCTTGTCGACTCTTGGTTGAAACTGTTGGTCTGTTCTCTCACCCACCATAATCTCGCCCAGGCTCCTCTGCCTGGGTTCTCATCAACTTTGAAAACTCGCCCGCCCCTGCTGGCTCCCCATGGTGGGGTCTTACTCCAGCCCCACAGATATACCCTGTTGTTTGTACAACCAAGATGATGATCCATACAAAAGTCTCCCTTGTCTGGCCCCTCCCATGTGTCTGCACATCACGACACATTTGTGTATGTTGTTGCTTAAATAGAATTTTTTTAAGGATACACTAGTTTAAAAGAATGTGAGACCATATAGAAAGGTCAGAAATGAAAAAAACGTCTCCTCCTGGACGCCTGTGAGCCCTGCTCCGTAGATTTACTACTATGCTTTGTAAATTGTTCCAGAACTTCTAAACATACACACAAACTTCTATAGGTCCATCATTTTAAATACAAGTAACATCATATTATACACATATATCTACTATATTCTTTTTTTTTTTAAAAGATTTTATTTTATTTATGCACACAAGCTGGGGTACAGGCCAGAGGTGTGTGGCGGCGAGAGGGTTCACCAGAGACAGAGCGGGGAGCAGAACAGGCAGATGGACGGAAACACACTGCTGAGGGGAGCAGCGGGCGAGGCAGGAGAGGTCTGCCGCACCATGTGGGATTCTCCCCGGCCGGGCGTCGAACTCGCGTCGCCGCTGCCGACAGCTCCACAGCGCAGCGCTCAACTGCTGCGCCACCGGGGAGGCCCTATATCTACTATATTCTTAATACCATGCTATATATGAGATCATACCACATGCTGATTTTTTACACCAAAAAAATAAAATACAAACATTTTCCCAAGTGAAATGATCACAAGTTCCACCATGTCAGTCCTTGATTGGACTGGATCGTGATGATGGGCACCTCACTATTTCTAGGGGGGCTGTTATAAACAACACTGTAATCCACGGCTCTGTTTCTCCCTCGTGTGCTTAGCTGGGCTCACAGTTTCGGTTTCCCCATCAATAAAGTGGGGATGATGGTAACTGCACACCTAGTGCTTGTTGTGGAGACTGGATAAATCTGAAACACCTGGAGCTGCACATGCCTGGACATTTATTAGCGAATGGGGACAAATCACTAGAAGGAGAACAGCTGGGCTCCAGTTTTCTATTTTGATAGACTGCCGTCTGCTGTTTGATGAGGTCCTGTTGCTTGTTTCTCCGGCTAACCGGATATGAGAGTGTCTATTTCCCCACACCCTGCCAACTGGCTGTTATCAGACTTGAATCTTTGCAAATCGGAGAGGTAAAAGAAGAAAAAAAAACACGATGACTTGTTTTTAATTTGCCTTTCTTTGTGAGAAAGGCTGAACATGTTCTCAAAAGTTAAGCAATTTGCATTTCCTTTTCTGTGAATTTCTTTTCATATCTTTGCTCCTTTTTTTGGATCATCTTTTGCTTATTTATTTGAAGACTTTGATAGATGCTCCAAAATAGCTTGGTTTTATTTATTTTTAGCAATGTTTATCGGATTTTTTAAATTGTGTACAAGTTTTATAATTTTATGGGGTCAATTTTACAATCTTTCGTGGCTTTTGAATCAGAGGACATTTTTTTTTAATTTTTTTTTTTTAAGATTTATTTATCTATACATACAAGCTGGGGCACAGGCCAGAGGCGTGAGGTGGCGAGAGAGTTCACCAGAGACAGAGCGGGGAGCAGAACAGGCAGATCAGAAATACACTGCTGAGGGGAGCAGCAGGCGAGGCAGGAGAGGTCTGCCGCACCATGTGGGATTCTCCCCGGCCGGGCGTAGAACTCGCGTCGCTGCTGCCGACAGCTCCACAGCGCAGCGCTCAACAGCTGCGCCACCAGAGAGGCCCTGAATCAGAGGACATTTAAAGAAAGTTTCCGAGAATGTTTTGGGTGATTTCACTTCCACTGTCTGTCTCTTCATTTCTCATAGGAAAGTTTCTTTTCCTCTTATTCTCACCCCTTCCATTCCTATCTTCGTGTGCCCTGTCCTGTCTCCAGAGCCTGAAATGTATCACAGAGGACTGCAGCAGGGAGAACAAGGGGGACTCTCTGGTCCAGTGCCACCTCATCTCCCAAGGTGACCTGGCTAACAGAGAGCCACCCCACCACGTGGCCTCATTCCGCGTCCCCATCCCCTCGTGCCTCAGCCCTCTTTGCAGAGTCTGCCAGACACAAGGCAGGAGAGCTGAGCCCAGCTGCCTCTTATCTTTCACTTCCTCCTGTAGATATGCAAATGAGTCCAGGGCCAGAACAATCTCTTATTTGACAGCTAGTTTGTGAGGGCCCAAATACCAGCCTTAGACATAGAGGATGCACACAGAGTCTCAGGAGCGGGCGGGAGGGAGGGCATGAGAAGCAGGAAGGCACTTTCGTGAAGTGAGTGTGGCCGACTGGCCCTGATGGCATTTTCAAAGATGTTCGAGAAACACTGAAACAAAGAAACAGCTCCAAATGACTCAGAGCTCAAAAGCTAACCCCATAGGAAGACAGGGTGCTTCCCCGTAGACAGGGACATCCTGGCGTCCCCAAGGCACGGGTGCACGTGGCCTGCAGCCAAGTGACTTCAGATCTTCAAGGGAGAATGTGGAGCACTGAACCCCAACGACAGCTATACACGCCGGGGGAGCAGTCTTTCCAAACTTCATGCTGAGGGGTGGGAAGGGAAGGGGGCTCTGCAGGGAGTGGAGGTGGGCACCCCTCAGCCTCCTCCCTCACCAACAGCTGACTTCACGCTGGTTCTATAAGTGTTATATGCACGTGCGCACACACACAATAGCACATGTGCACACAAATACACAAGTGTGCGGGGGTCTTACTCCAGCACAGATATGCCCTCTCACCGCCACATACCTCTCGCCTGCACTCCAGCTTGTATGCATAAATAAGTAAATCTTTAAAGCAAAATACTACCATTTTGGTATGACAGTCCTAGCCCAATAAGCAGACAAGCACACCCACTCTGGTGGTGCAGAGACACATAACACACACACACGCACCAAGTCTTGCACCAAAATGTCTAAAGTGAAATTCCCGCAACTCACCCGCCTGGCAGCTACCACATAAGAACCCGGTCCAGACCCCATGCTCATGCCGTCTGGGGCAGGGGGCCTTGCATCCCTTGCCCAGCTCCTTGTGGTCGTTTAGAAACCACGTCAGAGGGTGCTAAGGCAGGGCTCAGCTGCCCTCCTCCTAGTGCCAGCCATTTCAGGGCAACCGGGCAGGAAGAGACCCAGGCGGGATGTTGCGGGCCCCCAGTGCAACCTGTTGCCAAATGAGACAGCCCGGGTCTCAGACAAAGGGACTGAAGACAAATCTCCCTGCGACTCTGGCCAGCAGCCAGCGAGGACAGGTACCCCTGTGCTGGTGGGAAGACGCTTCCCCGCGGAGGGCATTTCTAGGGTTAGCCCTTACATAGCTTGGGACGTTTTACCAGGAAAAGGACCAGCGGATGGAAGCAGGAAGGAACATCATGGCATTTTATATACCCCCTCAGAAAAATACTACCGTTTTGGGGCCTCCCTGGTGGCGCAACGGGTTAAGCGCAGCGCTGTGGAGCTGTCGGCAACTTAGGCGCAAGTTTGATGCCTGACGGGGGAGATTCCCACAGGGCGCAGCAGACCTCTCCTGCCTCCCCCGCTGCTCCCCTCAGCAGTGTGTTTCCATCGATCTGCCTGTTCTGCTCCCTGCTCTGTTTCTGGTGAGCCCTCTCACCTCCCCACACCTCTGGCCTGCACCCCAGCTTGTATGCATAAATAAATAAATCTTAAAAAAAATACTACCATTTTGGTATGACAGTCCCTGCCCAGTAAACAGACAAGCACACCCAGAAACATCATTCCTCTGGTGAGCCCCGGAGAGAGAGAGAAATCAGACTCTAAACCCAGGGCCTGGCGAGCATCCGTCTTGGTTCGCAATGGGCTTGGCGCGCGCCCGTGACTGCTCTGGAACCCTGTGTAGCTCTTGTCACAGGGCACAGCTAGCTTCTGATGCTATTTGTGCATGCTTTCTTTCTTCTTCTTCTTACTCAAGTGTTACAGGTTTTTGAATGAGATCAGGTAGAAGAACAGGGGCTGGAAACCCTGCATTTCCAAAAGCCCTTTGGAGCGACGCAGAAATGAGAGAAAGCCTGTAAGGAACCGGCGCTCACCATGCCCAACCCTCTAGGAATCCCAGCCCGCCAGAGTGCAGGGACGGATGGAGAAGAAGGCATTAGGCGCCAGCTGAGCTCTCAGGAAACAGTAAGTGGGGGACCCCAGTCTGCCAGACAGCAGAGGAGGGGAGACTGCGGAGGCTCCCTGCCCCAGGTGTATTGGGGTACAGCAGGTCATGGGGGGGGTGCCTGCCCTTCTAGGTGCCCCACCCACCATCCCATCATCACTCACCCCCATCAGCAGGGTCTTGGATTACGGGGCTGTTCCCACCCCCTGCCAATCCTTTCATGCTTAGGAAGGGGAATGGAGCAGATCTTAAAAAATCTGAGCCATTTTCCCCAACAGTGCTTTGTCAGAGGAGAAAGATCCAGACCTGTGAAAACCTATCACCACCCAAGGGCAGGGTCACCATTTTCCTAAGGACTGAAAGGGATTCCCGCCAAGTCACAGGGAGCCCCTGCAAAAAGAAGAAAGGAAAAGAAGGCCCTGGGGTGGGGTGGGGTGGGGGAGGGGTCTGGTTTGTGAGCTCGGGGAGAAGAGCCCCTCCATCTCTGACACCGGAAAGGGCAGTTGTGAAAACGGCAGAGACGAGGAAAGCTGGTCACAGGGGAAAGCCTGTGGCTCTGGGGTGAGGATTAACGGACACGGGGCAGCGAGGAGCTTGGGTGCCGGAGGTAGCAGAGCTAGAGCACAAGCGCGAGAAAGTCAGAAGCAAAAGACAGAATTTTAAATGAGAGGGCAGATGAGAAATACAGAAGACAGCCCCTTGTCCTTAAACACACGTGCACTAGGGGTCCCTCTGATCATTATTAAAATAGAAAATAAATATATAAAAAAATATCTAGCCATAAAAATAAAGGTAAGTAAAAGCAGGTAAATACACCTAAGAGTACATGCCTTGAAAAGCAGAAAATTAAATGGGCAACTCTTTGACAAATACAATCAAGTAAAGAAAAAATGCAAGTTGGACACTCTGCCCTCTTCCCTCGCCCTGTACCAACCGCATCCAAGTTCTGCGAGAGGCTGACCTGCGTGGGCTGTTTTGCCAAAGTTGGCCAGCGGGAGGCGCCAGACTGAGAGGAGGAGGAGGGGGTTGCAGGACCTTCCTGCCCTGACCCCACCCTGCTGGCAGCAGCTCAGCCCCACTGAGTACCTCCATCAGGGACCACAGGGAAAGTCGCTTGGCCTGCAGGTACGGCTCCACCCCAACCTCTTCAGGTGCCCAGTGGGAGTGACTTCCAAGGTGGCTGGCCCCAGCTGCTTTGCTACCCCACGGCCATCACTCCTTTGGAATATGCCAGCTATTCCCTGCTGGGATCCTGGCCAACACAGCAAGTAAACAGCATTAGAAACGAGAAAGGAAGACACATAACAACAGCAACAGAAGAAAAGCTGTTAATTATAGGAAAGGATGCATAATTGCATGCTAGGAAAATGGAAAATCTCAACAAATGGACTGTTTTCAGAAAAATATTCATAACATCAAAGGGAACATGATAGGAGAGAGAAAACAAGAGCAAACCAACAATAATAAATCAAGAATAAAATAAGAATAAATCAACACCAAATAAGAAGTTAAAGTAGATGTTAAAGTATTGTCTCTATAAATGGCTCTGAGGAGAAGTCGCTTTGTCAATTCTTTTTAATATTTAACAAAATTAGATAATGAGGATGCTGCATAAATGTCTCCAGGATATTTTATGAAATTTATGTGACTCAAACTATTGCATAACCAAAATCCTATAAATCAGTATTGCCTTGAATGTATGCAAAAATCCTAAGTAAAATTCAGACAACAACAAAAATTGATCATAATCAAGAATACTTCATTTCAATCACACAACATGGTTAGTGTTAGAAAATCTATAAAATCAAGTTATAACAGTGATTGAAATAAGGGGACCAACATAAACTTTCCCATAGATAATACAAAAAGGCATTTGATAAAATTCAACAGTCTTTTAAATCTCATGAAACTAACTTATAACAGGACTATAGGGAGACCGGGTGGGAGAGAGACACTCAGTGGTGGGGGGGGGGAGGGGAGGATTAGGGCACAAAATGGAAGAGAGGAGAATACAGGGGACCATGGAGATGGATCACGGGTGAATTGGTGGTGGGCTGCCCAAGGGGAATACAAAATGTAAAAGACATAAATAACAATAAAAAAAAGAGAAAAAAAATAAATCTCATGAAACTAGAAGACATCTCTTCCTCTGACATGACAAATAAAAACTACCTTTGATCAAATGCTAACTATGTGCCAGATTCTAAATTAAGACCTTCCGGGCAGAATCACGTTTGGTTCCTACCATACTTCTGCATTAGGTAGAGATCCCCCGTCCCAATATTCTCCACTGTAGTATTTTAGCAATATCAGCCAATGCAATAAGTTATGAAATCTGAATAAGAGGTTTAAGTAAATGGAAAGCAGACCTCAAAGTGATCCTAATCGGTAGAACATATGATTGTTGACCCAGAAAATCCGAGAGAAACAAATAAAGATCATTTGAAATAATGAAGAATGAGTAAAGTGACAGAACAAAAGGTGAATTTCTAAAATCTATCAGGGACCTCATGGATAACTGTGGGGGAAAAGCTATCACTCACAGCAACAACAAAGCTATAAACTAATCAGAAACAACCATAACCAGAAACATGCAGGATCTATACGGTGAAAAATACAAAATTAAAAATAATTGGGGAGACTGAATACTGCTAAAGACTGAATACCACTAAAATGTCCATTTTCACAAGCCATATTATTGATTTCATTTGATTTCAACCCAAGTCCCAATAGTATTTTTTCCAACTTGATAAAATTGTTATCTGGTTCACAGGGAAGAATATTTGAAAATAATAAATATGAAAATCCTAAAATATAATTTATAACATTGTGGTATTACATTTGGTATGATATTGATACAAGAAAAGCAGACATACACAGAACAGGGTGAACAGGTAAGAAAGATATACATGACTTAATACATGGTAAAGAGGAATCACAAATGGAAAAGGAATAAATTATTCAGCAAAGTTTTGGGATAGACAGTAACGTGAGAAAAATACACATAAATCTTTATCTTATACCATTCATTAGATTGATTTCAGAAAGATTAAAGTGTTCAGTGTAAAAAAGAAAACCGACAACCTCGCCATCTGCTTTTGCCAAATACTGCGCTAAGTGTATGATAACACACTTTCCAGACATTCCCCCCAAGAACACCTCTGCCTCATATTCTCAGGCCTGGTTTCTACATGAGGAAACCAAGGCCCCATGGACTTGAATGACTTGCGTAGGTGGGACAGGTCACCCTTCACCTAAGGGTGAAGTCACCATTAACCCCAGTCCGTGAACCCCACAGGCCCTCTCCCGACCCTCCTGCCTCCTACAGGAAGGAGCAGACTCTAATTTCTGTGCACCATGAAAATATTCATTGGAAATCAAAGGAAAAAAATCACAAAAGAAAAAGATGGTATCCAACTTTATGAAAAATTACAATTTCTGGGGGCTTCCTTGGTAGCGCAATGGGTTAAGTCACGGCACTTTGAAGCTTTCTGCAGCCACTGGAGAACCAATTCGATCCTGGCCAGGGGAGATTCCCACATGGCACGGCAGACCTCTCCTATCTCCCCGCTGCTCCCCTCAGCAGTGGATTTCAGTGGATCTGCCTGTTCTGCTCCCCACTCTGTCTCTGTGAATCCTCTTATCCCCCACACACACCTCTGGCCTACACCCCAGCTTGTATGCATAAATAAAAAAAATCTTTAAAAAAAATTACAGGGCCTCCCTGGTAGCGCAGCAGTTAAGCGCTGCGCTGTGGAGCTGTCGGCAGCGGCGATGTGAGTTCGACGCCCGGCCAGGGAGAATCCCACATGGCACGGCAGACCTCTCCTGCCTCGCCCGCTGCTCCCCTCAGCAGTGTGTTTCTGATCTGCCTGTTCTGCTCCCCACTCTGTCTCTGGTGAACCCTCTCGCCGCCCCACACCTCTGGCCTGTACCCCAGCTTGTATGTATAAATAAAAATTACAATTTCTGAATGTCAAAAAATCACCGTGAAAATATTTGCGATAAATGTGATATCAGGAATTCATTCGAGTAGATGGAACTAGATAACAGAAAACTATAGCTTAAAAAAAAAAAAGGCATCAAGCTATTGATGGGCTAGATCAATAGAGAATGGGCTAGATCACTCAGAAGCACAATGACGTCAATGCTGCTGTCAAACTAGTTCGCCGTGACTGCAGGGCATGCCAGTGGCAGAAACGCACCAGCCGCACTGGCCACTGAATCAGGTTTCTTTTCTTCTTCTTTTTTTTAAAGATTTATTTATTTATGCATACAAGAACTGGGGTGCAGGCCAGAGGTGTGTGGAGGGAGTGAGACAATTCACCAGAGACAGAGTGGGGAGCAGAATAGGCAGATCCACTGAAATCCACTGCTGAGGGGAGCAGCGGGGAGACAGGAGAGGTCCGTTGCGCCCTGTGGGAAGCTCCCTGGCCGGGGTTCAAACTCGCACTGCAGTGGATGCTGATAGCTTCATAGTGCTGACACTTAACCCCTGTGCCGCCAGGGAGACCCTGAATCAGGTTTCTTAAAGTGAAAATATTCAGCATAGGGAGACAGGGCACTATCTTTTACTGCTTACTGGAGCATAAGTTGGGACAAAATTTCTGGAGAGCCATTTGTCTTTCTGTATCAAGAATCTTAAAAACTTTTCTTTGATCCAATAATTCCACCCCGGGAATGCATGATCAGAAATGTCACATTTCAGCCCAAAGAACTTCATCACTGTCACAGCTATAACAAGACCCTGGTGGTAACTCAAATGTCTGACTACAGAAGAGTCATCTCATAAATTATGGCATATCATGTAATAAAATTGTGTGCATCCATTAAATACGGTATTTTGGAAGAAATTTAAGCTAAATGTTAAAAATACCAACGCTGCTAGAAATCACAGTTGAAAAATCACCTGCTTGTATGCTATGGTTTTGCATATGTTATGGACCTCTGGGGGGAGGGGACGCACTAGCAGCATTTACGTTAGTCTCAGTGATTGGGTGACTAATTTCCTTCTTTAACTTTGTACTCTTGATATGTTCTACTTAACACTATTTACATTTACGGGAAACAACACTGCACTGTTTATCAGCAGATCTGTCCCCACATTGGCCACTGCCGCCTATGATGCCTCCAGAAGCCTCTCCTAGCTCTGGAGGGCGGGTTCCTACTTGGCTGGTGGGGGGGGCTGCACCTGCTGATTCAAGGAGGGGAAGGGGGGACAGGTCCCTCTGGTGTTATTTACAGTAAGTGACTGAACCCAACCCTTTGGGTCCTGGTAATTTTACTCAGTGGTTTTCTAACTAATGGTGACAAAGGGAGTGAGCAGTGAGCTCAGGACCTGGCCCCCGGTGACAGGCTGTCCCCTGCCGCCCGCAGCTGTGAGCCCGCTGCCTGCCAATGTCCGTGTCCTCTGCACGTCCTCGGAGCCTCGGGGCTCCGGCCCCCCTTTCCTTCCTGTACTAGGACTGGCTAATGGCTCCCTTGACTTGCTCCTCCTTCGACCTGGTTTACACTGGGTGGTTTCCCTGGCAGCATGCCCAGGCCCCCTCCCCTCAGGCTCCCAGGCTCTCGGCGGCGTGGGCCCCAGCAGCCCGGCCACTCGTGCGTCATTCAACTCTCTTCCTGCCTCATCTCTTCGAGCACTTCCTCTGAGGAGGCCCCATGCGACAGCCAGTGTCTCCCGGAGCCTCCTGCAGGCCTCAGGAAGTCCCAGAGTGACACTGCGGACTTTCTGCTCTTTCTGTAGCCGAACTTTCTTCACAGCTGGGCCATGGATGCTCCTGCCTCTGAGATGCCACCACTTACTCTTCAGCGGGCCACGAGCGCTCCCCCGGGCCAGCTCCGGGCCAGACGCGCCCACCTTCTCCAAGCTCACCCACGCCCCATGCAGTGACAGCCCAGGGAGACAGTCACCAAAACTTTCAAATGGGAGAAACAGATATTTCTCCAAAGGTGAGACAAATGCTCCACAAGCGTGAGAAGACGCTCGACGTCACTCAGCACTAGGGAAACGCACCTCAAAGCCACAAAGAACCCCTTGCTCTCAGTAGGTAGCTGTTATTAAGAAGAGAATAGCAAGGGTGGGAGAGGGTGTGGGGCGCTATACTGCTGGTGAAAGGAGAAATGGCGCAGCTGCTTTGGAAAAGTCTGACGATTCCACATAAAGGCAAACACAGAACCACACGTGACCCAGCAAGCCCACCCCAGACAGTTGAAACATATGTTCATACAAAACCTGTACATGAATGCTCATAGCGGCGTGTTCCTAACACCAGAAAGTGCAAATAACCCAAGTGTCCGTCAGCCAAGGATGGACAAGCAAAATGGCGTCCGTCCACGCCCGTGTCACTTTGCCATTGAAAGGGGGATTCGTACGACAGGGAAGACCTCGGAAAGCATGATTCTAAGTGATGATAGCCACACACAAAAGGCCACATGTGTAGCATTCCATTTCTAGGAATTATCCAGAATAAGCAAGTGACTGGGGTTGCCAGGAGCTGGGACATGGCAATGGGGACCAACCCTCCCTCATGGACGGAGGGCTTCTTCTGGGGAGATGAAAACATTCTGGAATCACACAGTGATGACAGTCAACATTGTGGGTGTGCAAAAGAACAGAATTGTAGGCTGTGAAAGGGTGATTTTATGGGATAGGAGCTTTATTTTCATAAAAAAGAGAAAATAAACAGTGAGGACTCTGGGTGAGCGCAGGGAGGCAGGCACATTTGCTGCTGGCAAATGCTGGAACTCACATCAGATCTAGCCAGCCACCGAAGGCTGGCTCTGGGGACTGTCGCTGGCCTGAACTCAGGAGCAAGGGCCAGACCCACTCCCCACCTGGAGCTGGGCCGGAGAAGGCTAGACACACCACACTCCATCCCCGCGCTTGGGGCTTGGGCCCAAGCTCCAGGTAAAAGGACCATTCAAAGGAGAAGCGCTGGTGTCTGCGTGCAGGTGAGTTGAACCTGTCAGGTCCACAAGCTTGCAAAATACACCACGGCCAGATCCTCTCCTGGATCTGGAAGGAGAGCTCTGGGGTGCAGAGCGTGGGCACAGGAAACCCGGAGACACCCGCCTTTACTGTGGTTGCTCTGAGTCACTTGCACAGAAGATACCAGTAACCCCTTAAATGCTCAGGCCTGGGAAGACACCTGCCCTCCTGGTCTGGCACACAGGGGAGACTCTGAAGTGGCCACCAAGCCCACTGGCCTGATGGAAAGTGGATTTTCGGAGCTGGAATCTGGCAAACTCATGGTGCCAGGGTCACCCCTGCTTTCCGTCAATACCAGATTATGAAAAAAAGCAGTTTTCATGGCATTTGTACAAAACGTTCATACACAACTATGAACGGGGAAGGATTATATCACACCCATTCACACCGCAGTTAAAGGCTGTGCCCTCTCCGGGACGGCTCCCCCGCCACGTCCCTTCTCAGCAGCTCGATCAGCCGGCTCTCGTCCCCGGGCCTCTCGTGGACCACACGTTCCCCGGGCGCCGTGGCCTCCTCTTCCTCCCGCCAGGAATAGCACAAGTTCAAATCCTGGCCCTGCCGTTTATTAGTCCTGCAAACACGGCCTCTCTGGGCCTCGGTTTCCTCATCTATAAAGTGGGATGATAATACTTTCTCCCTAGACCACGTGAACAGTGAGTGGGCTGATACGTCTAAGAGACTAGAACATGTGGGGCACATGGAAGTCGTTGGCTATTATTTGGGGGCAGCGCAGATAAGCAAGCATGTTTGTTAGCAGAGAAGCCTTGGGGGCCTGGGAAGAATGGAATGCCTTTCCTGAGGAGACCTCTGTTAGCCGACGTCCTCTGTGCTCACCGCCTTTCCAGCTGTGATGACAAGGCATCAAGTCCAGGCTAACTGGGCTACCATCCCCGGCCAGGCGCCTGCCCCGGACACTGCAGGTGGGGCCGGCAGCTCGGGGAAGCTGTGCACAGAGGAGACCAAGACTGCTCCTTGCCATAGCTGGCTGGACCAGGCACTGGGCTCTGGAGCCCAAACCAGCATGTGCCTGCCCCTCCCCCACGCTCTAGTGGTTTGGTGGAAACGCCACTCAGCCTGACAACTCCACGCTGGGTTGTGGCTGATGGACCCAGTCAGAGGCAGGCTCTCACTTGGGGTCAGGCTGCTCTTGCAGAGCAGACAAGTGGTATCCCCAACAAGGCCTGGCCTTGCTCTGGTTCTGCCCTAGGCAGGCTCCAGGACCCTGGGACCCTGGCATGGGTGGTCCCCCATCCCTGAAGGCGTCTCGTCTCTGCAGCATAAAGTGGCTAACAGGTGTGCTGGGCCCTCCGTGGGGAAGAGGGTACATGCGTAACCGCCTCTTACCATCCCCCAAGATGGGCCAGATGGTCCCCCCAGAAGGCCCTGCCAGTTCCCCAGTGCAGGGTCCACTCAGCGGGCGGGTTTGAGAGGGGCCCTGGGAAGGATGACACAGGCCCTTCCAGAAGAGCGCACCGTCCCCCCATTGCAAGATGGGAGAGCTGGACTCAAGCCACAGGGCCTGCTGCCAGGGTCTCCAGCCCAGACCCAGAGACAGGGCCCCCCAGAGCAGGGCTTTTTGGGTTGCCGAGCGGGACCTGGGGCTTGCCTGCCCCCGCCAGGCGTGAGGGCTGAACTCGGGAGAGGAGACGTGGGTCTGCCAGGCCCAGGGCAATTGTGCACTCCTGCTGCCTGAGCGGCCTGATCGAAGTCTTGTCCCTGGTGTCTCACCCGCCCCCTCCCTCGCGCCATTTAAACTGTCAAACTCGGTCCGGGCACGAAGGCCACCCCCTGAGATGCTGCACTCAGGCCTTAACACCAGCTGGAAAACCCCCATCCCCACACCCCTCCTTCTCAGAGGGACCGTGAGAGGCTCCAGCATGAGGTCTGGGCACTCTGGACCGAGAGGTCTTCTCTACAGAACTTTCCAGAGCATCATTGTGGCTTCCTTCTGCCGCCCTGACTCACTTTGAAAGCAGGGCTATCTGAAGGTCCTGCGCCCACGGCACCGGGGGTCCCCACCGACTTCCAGGGGCACAGCAAGGGGCAGGGGCGGCGCTGGCCTGCCCTCTGCCCCCTGGGCTCCCAGCACTGGGCGTGCCCGGCCTGCTCAGGAAGAGGCTGTCACCATCCAGGGAACAGAGAAAACTCAGAACGGTGGCACTGGTTATTCAAGAAGTTAAATCTATTTGGTTTGATTTTAAAAGTCTACTAGGTAATGTTTTCTTTTAAGAGCATGTTCTTCCTGCTCCTTTGGTGTTAGGGTGTTTTCTTCCAGGAAATGAGCTGGGAGAGGACAGCTAGCTGTCATTCATTACTTTTTGGTTGTAAGATCTCCTTAATTGGCAAAATTAGAGGTGACAGTGAGACGAAGCGTCCCTGGTATCTGGGGGGCTCGGGTCTCCCTGCAGCCCCACAGCCTCCTGATCCTGCAGAGCAGGGTTTCGGGGAGGCCCTGGACCCCGGGGGGTGGGGGGTGGGGAGGATCCTGGACAGGGGGCTGGGCTCCCAGCCCTGCTGTCGGGAGCAAACGGGGCCTTGGCACGTCCAGATGGTGGACAACTGTGGGCACCGGGGCATCCGCAGAGCAGGGCAGGGGCAGCAGACTCAGACCGCAGCTTGCCAAGACCCAGCAGAGCGGCGCACACAAAGGGCTCTGCAAAGCCGGAGGCAGGGGGCGGGAGGCTCCTGGGGCACGCTTGGCCCGGCCCCAGCTGGCCCTGAAGCGACCGGTTGGAGGCAGAGAGGCCGCCGGCCCACGTCTGCACGCTGAGCACACCCACAGCGCTGGTGCCGGCAGGAGGCCCCGGCCTGCGGCTTCACACGCAGTGAGTGGCTAAGGGCATCAGCCCTCCGCCACGGCCCCGCTGGGGCAGGAGGGAAACCCACGTGGGCGAGTGCAGTCAGGGGGATCCTCCCCACTGTTTCCAGGCCCCGGGGGTGGGCGCCCCCGTCCAGGGGCAAGGCCTGCAGGGAGATCTGGGCCGAGCCCCTCCCCTGAGCATGAGGAGGGGGCCACAGGAAGCAGGCTGGGGCGCGAGGGCCTGACGGCGGAGCGGAACCCACTGGCAGCCGTGAGCCTGGGTTCGTTTCAAACACCCCAGCTGGGCCTGGCAAACACTCTGCTTCTCGCAGTCACCGGGCCCCACACTACTCCCTGCGGCGCAGGGCAGGAGTCTGGGTGTCGAGGGCAGCCTGGGGGGCGTGGTGGACAGACGGCCTCGGCTTTGACTGCCCCTCACCTGCAGGACAGGCGACGACAGACGTCGCTGCAAGCTGTCCTGAGAGGGACGGGGGCCAGGCTGGACAAGGGCCGGACTCGCAGCTTGGGGGAGGGCCGCACCCAGTGACCGGCTTTCCCTCCCACGGGGAGGGGCAGGGCCTCTCCGCAAGCCGGGGACACCATCTGAGAGGCACAGTTGGGAGCCCCGGTGTCCCGGCACTGCCTGGGGCCCAGGGGTCGGCCGGGCTGCGGGGCTGAGGGGCGAGAGCCTTCTGCAGACACGGGTCTAGAAGGCTGTCTCGGAACCAAAGCCCCAGCAAGTGGCTGGTTCCTCGGTGGTTACAGCCCCTGGACTTCAAGAACCTCTCAGAACGGGTCGGGCACTGGGTGGAGAGTGGCCGGGTCGGGGGTCGAGGAGAGCCGGGCCGGGGAGAGGAGGCTGTGCTGGACAGTGCTAACTTCCTCTGCTGTCAGGGCCCCAAATACAATTTCTGGGTGAACCAAAAGTTCTCCTTGGGGAACCCACCCCAACTTCACGGCTCCCCAAACAACGACTTCTTCCAGGCCCGAACAGCACCGGCAGGGTCGCCCCGGCCACGCCTGCTCTTCCCGAGGGTCTCCAAACGGTGCCTTTTTGCCCCACACCTGAGCTGCCTTCTAAGCCACCCAGCACCCTGGTGCCCCGCGCTTCCACCTGCCTCAAAGAACCCGGACCCCCTTCTCCTTGCCCTAGAACCCCGAGGAAGCTGCCAGCACTGCCTCTCACAGCAGCTGGGTGTGTGACCAGGCCCCAGAGCTCCAGCGTGGCAAACCTGAACCCCCAAACGCCAAGGCCGGCAAGTCCATACTGGCCCTCAGCCAGACGCCCCCACCAGCTGGGCAGTGTGGAGGCAGGTGACCCCGTTCCGTGACGTAAGGACACCCCGCTCGGTACCAGGAGCCAGCTGAGTCCCCGGCGGGCGCCCCTCTTCCGAGGTGCCCTTCCATCACCTCGGCTGGCAGGGGAGCCCGGCGGTGCAGGGGTGCGGGGATGGGGTCCCGGCTACTTACAGCACGCAGAGCGCGTATGCCCGGGAGATAGACTCGCTGGCGCGCACGAGGAAGCTGCCGTCCTTGCCCGTCCTGGAGAGCAGCTCCTCCGCCTTGGAGCGGGTGATGTTGCCGTGGTTCCAGCAGGGCACCATGGCGGGCATGGGTCTCCTGGCGCCGGGCTGCCGGCACCCGACCCACACACCAGCCGGCGAGCGGAGGCGAGCGGAGGCCTTGCACAGCGGGCTGCGGCTCCGCGCTCCGCGCTGCTCCACCAGCTCGCGGCCGACTTCCTGTTTCGGAGCTCAGCGAGGGAAAGGAAGCGAGCTGCAGAGAAGCTTCCTCATAGTGGGGACCGGCCCCCACCTCCCACCCCTGCCGCCGTCCACTGTCCGTTGCCCCCTCCGCCCTCTCCCGCCCCTTCTCTTTCCTTTCGTGGGTCTCAGTCTCCAGGGGGCAGCCCGAGTCTGTGGGGAGCCCCGGGCCCCTGCAGAGGGAGGCGGTCCTCGGCTGGCCTCTGCAGGAGCGCGGCCTTGCAGGTGTGGCTCTGCACGGCGTGGCCAAGCAAGGCCTGCCCAGGGCCACCTGGCCAGCTGTGCCCCGGACGGATGCCTCAGCCCCACCCCTCCTCTGCGCCCCAGGATCAGAGGCTCACAGGGCAGAGCTTCTCGGCTGGCACCAGGAGCCCCAGAAGGGAGCAAGCGTGAGGGCGTGAGAGCTGTGAAGGGGGCTCAGGCACCCTACGGGGAGCTGGGTGCAGGAGGACCCGGTGCTGGTCTGCGGCCCCTCGAACGCCCCCCAGGGCCTGTGGGCATGAGGGGGAGGGGCTCAGCCGTCTCCCTGGCACAGCCAACCCTGGGCCTTTCTAGCCCTCTTGGGAAGCCCACACAGGCAAGCTGGCCGCCCTAGCGAGGGCGCCAGTCCCTGCTGGTCCTGCAGGGCTGTGCAGTCGGGGTGGCCAGTGGGGTCCCTCTTCGGAGGTGGGGCCTGGCTCCCTCTGCCCAGGGTTCAAAAGGCACGTCCGTGGGCTTGAAGGTGGACACTCACGCCCTGTGTCCCAGCAGGGTGCCCTCGGTCCTCAGGTCTGCCCACATGGGGAAGCGCCAGGTGTGAGCCTGTGCACAGGGGGGCCCCCAACCCCCACATGCAGGCCCCTGTCCTCCCCTTAGGACGTGACTCCGGCCGAGCCAGGCCAGCGCGCGGGAATCGGCTTCTCCGAACTGGAGACGCGGGAGCTGGTAGCGTCGCTTTTCTCACCCGGCCTCGGTTTCCCCTGCTGGACCTTGAGGAAAGTAGCACCCAGAGGCTCTCGGGGTGCCGAGGGGCCAAGCACCGTCATTCAGGTGGACTGAGCCTGGAGGGGCCTCACTTTCTAGACTTGGGGGAGAGCCATGGGGGAGGGGAGGAAAGCAGGGTGGGAACAAGACGGCAGAAGGGAGCTGGGAGCTCAGGCTTGAGGCTCAGAGATTGTGCCCATTAGGGGGGCCCAGAGTGGATGGCTGCCACTGGGGGGTCTTCTTGGGGCTCCCCTCCAGCCTGGGGGCAGGCATTGCCACACCGCATCCCAGTTCTGAGACCAGAGCCCCAGGAGGCTCCGGCATGTTGCAGGTTCCCTCTGGGCTCCGGGTGAAGCTCCAGCCAAGAGGGACCCCCCACCCCCAAACTGCTCCGAGCTCTGCTCCCCTGGCCACTGGCCCTTCCTCGATGTCTCCCACTGAACCCTGAGACTAAAGCCCCACCTTCAGCCAACCTGTATTAAGGGTCCTGTGGCCGGGCCCTGAGCTGGGTACGGGGACAAGTGGGGAGAAGCGCCGCCTCCATGCTCTGGACTCCCCAAACCAGCCCAGTCTGGGGGTGCCACTGCCCAGCAGCCCCAACGTGAAGCCTCTCTTCCCTGACCCTGCTGTCTGCTCCCAGCTCACCCCACGGCAAGGCCTCCTTGCTTCCCAGCTGGTGTCCACCGACCTCCTCACTGCCCTCTGCCTCACAGCCCTGGTCACTCGGGACCCACCAGTAGGACCCCCTGAAACCCTGCCCCTCAGCTCCTCGACCCGCTCAGCTCTGGAGACCCTCACCCACTTTGCAGACGCTCCGCGGATGGCCGCCTCTCAGGCCCCAGCTTCACACCCACCCGCGGTCTCACACTGCTGTTCCCACCGCCCCTGCCTTTGGCCCTCGGTGGTTCTTCCTTTTGACATCTGACACCCCAACACTGCCCCCACACCCCAAACACACGCCAGGCACATGCGTGGCACCTAAGTGACACATTCCCTAATTTTTAAGGCCCCTCCCATCTTTACTGCCTTCTCAGTCCAGTTGCCCAAGTCATGCACCTGTCAGCTTCCACGCCCTCCCGCCCTCTGCCCCCCAAGTCCAGAAACCCCAGCGACCAGATCAGGGCCTGGGTAGGTATTTTCTGCGGGTCCCTGTCTCTATAAACCATGCACTGGGGATTTGTGTTCCACAGTCGTGGCCCAGTGAGACGCAGAGGTTTCAATAATGAAGAGTATTCAGGACGACGGAAACGAGGAGGAAACACACGTCTGGGGTCCACCGAGGCACACGAGGAGTGGGCGGGCGCCAGGTCCTGCTCTTGACCGTCAGACTCGCCTTCCTGGCTGGCTTCGTGTCTCCCGCAGCCTGCGCCACCCTCACAACGGCACACCGGGCCCCTGGAGCCCGTCCACTTTGGGACGGGGCGACCCTTCTCGCCCCGGCCTCCCGGTCCCGCCTGTTTCTCGCTGACCGCACCCGGCTGGGACCAGGCCTCGTCTCGAGCCGACAGCTCCCGCCGGCCCCTCTGAGCGCGGCTCTCGGCTCCGCTGATGAGCTCAAGTGCTCGTCCCCCCGGGGCTAGAAGACGCTGGTGAGAACTCATTTTCTGGCCCTGTTAAGCCTCCTGGCCTGGATTTTAGAGCATGAAGAGAGAACAGCACCTCGTCCAACCACCGTCTCTTGAGCTTTTAGGCACAATCGCGCCTTCCCTTGCTGTGGGCCTCTCTGCGGTGACCGCGCCCGGCGGCCACACACTGGAGAGCCCCGTTTTCCAGAGCTGTGCTCACCGCCGCCCCACCAGGGATGGTCCTGTCTCGGGGATGTCCACCCCCACTGGGCAGGAGTCAAACAGCGCAGTGGGCTGGGGACCCCAGAGAAGAAGCTCCTGACGCCAGGACAGGAGCCTCCAGGGGCACAGCCCAGGCGCCGAGGGCAGAGGTGCAGGGGCCGGGGAGGGGGGGGGGGACACCTGCGCCCTCAGTGCTGTCAAATGGAGGCAGCACTGTGAGTGGGCCTGAGCCAATGACATGCTTGAAGGTCAAGCAAGGTCATGGACCATGGCCACAGCCCAGAGCCCCAGACTCACCTGGTGTCTGGTATGAGTCAGCCCGAGGCAGCATCTCAGCATCACTCTGGTGATCCCAACTTGTGCCAGTCCACAGAAAAAGAAGTGGCCCACTGCCCCAGCTGCTGACCCGTGCCAACCCCAGCCAGGGGATCCAGAAAGGCCCTTGAGTCACAGAGCCCCTTGGGCCATCTGGTCAACCCCACATGTCAGGTAGCGCATTGGAAGGCAGCTGAGTGGGAAAGAGGGGTCAGTACTCTCGTGGGCCCAGGTCTGGGCTGGGACACCCCACCAGCTGCACTGCCAGCCCTCGGGGGGCTGGAAGAGCCCCTAGGAGGGGCGCCTGGAAAACTTCTAGGACATCAGGGAGGGAGCAGCATCGGTGAGGTCTGGCAAGCCGGGTACCGGGCACTCGGCCACCTCCAGTAGCCCTGGGAAGAGCTAGTGAAATGTCAGCTCAAGTTTCAGGACCCCTGGCCTCAAGGCAAAGGTGGGCTTGTGCGTCTGAGACCTCAAGTCACATCAGGTCACAGGGGCCGGCGGGGCTGCTCCTCTGAGCTCCGGACAGCGTCGGGGCGGGCTAAGGGAGAGGTTTGATGGGGACTCCATCAGGCTGTGTGCAGTCATCCTGACACCCTGGACGAGGAGCAGAGCAGGCGTGGGGGCTGGGGAGGGGCTGAGCTCACAGCCCAGCTCCGGGGGGCAGCGGGGGAAAGACACAGGCAGCTCTGCAGAGGACCAGACACTGTTCTTAACACTCATCCTCACGCATCCTTTCTCCTCCCGCGTCCATCAAAGTCTCTTCTGTACCCCAGAGCCTCCCAGTCTCCACCTGCCAGGTCGGCCCAGCAGGCGTCCCCCCCCCCCCCATGGCTATGGGAAGGGAAGTCAGAGTCTCATCGGTGATGCTTCTCGGAGAACCCGACGAGCACGGAAGGAAACACTTGACGATGAAGATCAAAGCTGCGCGGCTGGTGTAATCGGGAGTGAACGTCCCTCGCCCCAGACCTGGTCAAAGGCGTCCTGGGCTGGAGGAACGGCCCAAGCGGCTGCCCACAGGGTCGGCCAGCACCGCGGCTCCCAGGCCAGGGCCCGAGGCCAGCCCCCTCCAGCCCTGTCGGGAAAGAGACACCGTCCCGCTTCTGAGCCCTCAGCTGCCCCATTGGCCCCTCCCAAACCGAAGGCCAAGTGTGCTGTGTTCACCGTTGAGGTGGGGGGACCCCGCTCTCCCAGTCCCCCGTCAGGATGCTTGACCCCACCCGCTGCCACCTCCACACAGAAGGGCTGGTCCTCTTCAGAGTGGCCTTTCCGGACTCGCTCCACTGCAGGACACTGTGTCCACGCTCCCCTGAAGCTTTCCCGAGCTTCTCATGGGCCCTCGAGGGTGAGGCTTCCTTCCCAGGTGCAGCGCGCCCTGAGGGGTGGGAGGTGAGGTCTCAGGCACAGCACCACACACACACACTTCCCCCATCGCTCGATACCCTCTGTCGGAGCTGGAAATCCACCTCGCATCACGCGTACAGGAGCCGGGCGGGATCCAAGTCTCCCCTCGCCGCCTGAAGAGTGTGAAGGTAAGCAGCGTGCCTGGCTGGGCGGGAGCTCCACCCGCGGTCCGGGAGGGCCCTGAGCAGGGCTTGCTGGGCAGGCCCCCGTGGGCTGCAGCCAGCAGCCCGGCCAGAGACCCGCCCTCGGTCCGTCCACCCAGCTTGACAGAGCAGGGCTTCTGCACATGCTTTTTTTTTTTAATTTTTTCAAATGTTTTTTTTTTAGAGATGTATTTATTTATGCATACAAGCTGGGGTACAGGCCAGAGATGTGGGGCGGCGAGAGGGTTCACCAGAGACAGAGTGGGGAGCAGAACAGGCAGATGGACAGAAATCCACTGCTGAGGGGAGCAGCGGGCGAGGCAGGAGAGGTCTGCCGCACCATGTGGGAATCTCCCCAGCCACAGCGCAGCGCTTAACCGCTGAGCCACCAGGGAGGCCCCCTTCCCCCTCCCCTCACCCCCACATGCTCTTTACCTGGGGCTACCACTTACTAGCTCAGATCCCAAGCCTGGTGCCCGCCACCAGGGGGCGTCGTGAGCAATGGTCCCTCCTGACGCTGCACAGGGGGTGCTACTTTCCAGGAACCCCACTCTCCCGTTCCCATAGTAACGATGCCTACAGGGACTCAGGCGACCTCCCCAGGGGCCCGAGGGTCCCTGATGGTGCTCAGGACGTCCGTGAACACCAGAGACCAGGCAGCCAGCTCCTCTGCCCCAAAGTCAGGAGAATCGCCCGACTTTGGGAAGAATTGGAGAAGGAAGAGTCGCATCCAAAAAATGACTGTGTCTTCTGGCAAGATCGCTAAAGAAATAGGAAAATATTCCTGCTACAGGGGTAGCTACAAACAAAACAAAAAATCACCAGAAAACCGACTGGGGGTGCAGCCTGACTCTGGCTGTGGAAAGCGTGACCCCAGGAAGCCCCGGCCGGGGAGTGTCTGGGGACCCAGCCCCAGAGCTTTCCCCGCCACCATCCCGGCTTCCCTTTACCGACCACCTCTGCGTCTTACAACAATAAACATTCCACAGGAGAAAGACAGGCCTGGTTCCACGCGTGTGCGGGACTCTGCGGGAGAGCGCAGCTGCGTGTGGACGGGGCTGGTGCCGAGACTGCTTGGACTGTGCCCTGGATTCATCAGCGACACCTGAACGTGGTAAAAATCCCACCAGAATGGAAAGGAATTTTCCTGGGCCTCCCGGTGGCGCAAGGGATTGAGTCTCAGCACTATGAAGCCATCAGCAGCCACTGCAGCACAAGTTCTATCCCCAGCCAGGGAGCTTCCCACAGGGCGCAGCAGACCCCTCCTGCCTTGCCTGCTGTTCCTCTCAGCAGTGGATTCAGTAGGTCCACCTGTTCTGCTCCCCACTCTGTCTCTGGTGAATCCTCTCACCCCCACACCTCTGACCTGCACCCCAGCTCTTGTATGCATAAATAAATAAATCTTTTTTTTAAAAAGGTACGTTTTCCTGCAGGACTAACCCCCAGGCCACTTTTCCAAGGCCCAGCACCTCGTGTATCATTGGAAAACTTTCTATATAATATTTTTTAGGGGGGGCTCTTTTCTTGCACACCTTGCTTTTTTCTGACCATTGTGTGGGTTCTTTTTTTTTTAACCACATCTGTTTTTTGCATACTAACTATTCCACACCCCAGTGTAAAGCACTGTCCCAGTCTCCTGCCAAGGCCTCCTGGTGTTTGAATACACATGGCAGTGGGGAGTGGGGGGATCTGTCTGTAAACCCCAAGCACAGCGTAGGGGCCACCAGTGGATTTGCCTTCAGAAATGGCTGCACCAATTCATACACCCACCATGCGTGAGCACAGAGCCCGGATGGGCTGTTCTGGGGCAGCCCCTGTAAGAGAGGCCTTCAGCAGGAGATTGGGACGACCTTTACACTGGGACGGCTGACCACCTTTCCAGAGGACCCCCATAGCAGGCAGCGTGGCCAAGACAAGCCCATGGCGCCCACTGGCATGGCTACCAGAGGCTTCCGGAAGTTTCCTCCTCCTTCTCCCCTGGAGGCTGCCGCAAGTCTGTGTTTTTCTGGTTGACCTCACTTCCCTAAGTTGCCTCCCCACGCTCCTCAGAGCAGCTCACTTCGACACCATCAAAAAGAAAATCCCTCACTTTGCCCACAAAGTGCCCACACTGGTTCTAGCCCTGGCACTCCCCTACTTCTCCTGGGACCCTCGTCACCCTCTGGGATAGCCCCAAAGCTACCCTGGCCCTCCGGATTTTCTCCTTCTAGTCCCCACATCCTCCCGCCCCGCATCCCCAGGGAAATCACCTAATCGAGTCAGGATCCCCACTGACCGCCTTTTCCCAAGTTCCCAGCCCGCCACCCCAAATGCCTCCCCCACCTCCCTGGAATTCTAAGTGCTCCCCAGTTCCCCATCCTCCTGCCCCCTCATCCCTTCTGACTCCTGCTGTTGACCTTCAAGGACAAGTCACCAGTCATCTCACCTACAAAGTGGGTTTGTGCAGAAGCAACAACAAAAAGGCAGTTTGGTCATGCAACAAAAAGTCTCACGGCGAGACTCTGGGCACTCCCCTGGGTGCAAGCCAGCACCCTGTATATTGCCTTCCTGGGGGCTGCTGGGCATTTGTGGCCCCTCCTGCCGGGGCAGGAAGCGTCCCTTCCCGCGGGAGACGCAGGGCGTGCTGGACCCTGCAGTTTGCAGATAGCGGGTGCGTGGGCGTGCTCTGCCGGCCTCCCAGCTCGCTCAAGCAGGGTTTCTGTACATTCCTCTCCACGCCACCCTCTGACACACCCGCGTTTCCACGGCTTTTGCTCTTGGCCTTCTCGGCTGTCTATCTCACGCTCTGCCCGGGTGCTTCCCTCACTCTGGCTTCCAGATCTGCAGGTCCAGCCCTGTCCTCGTTCCTGAGCCCCCAGCCACACGCCCCTGCGCCCACAGGGCTGTCCTACGGACGCGGAAACCTGCTGGCTGAGCCCTCCATCTCCGCACAGAAGCCTGTTCTCCCACGTGCACAGCCCGTCGAGGTTGCGCCACCAAAGCACCAGCTCCGGGGCAGAACAGGTGACTCCTTCATCCCGCCCCCTCTCGACTCCCACACCCGATGGGTCATCCAGCTGCAGAACCCTCGGAATCCACTTCCTTCGATGCCGCCCACGGGCCCCAGCTCCAGCCTGCTCTTGCACTGTCTGTCGCTGGACTCCTCAAGGGGAGCTCCCCCGGCCTCCTTCAGGCTCCGGCCTGCCCAGCCCCCACCCCTCGCCCTGTCCCTGCACTTGCTTTCTAAGCTGCAGAGCCGAGCCTGCCTCTCCCCAGGGAGCTCAAGGCCTTCCTGTGTGGTAGGACCAGGGCAGCCCCTGCAGCCCCAGCCCCTCAAAGGCCGCCGCCTTTCCGGGCCCCCTCCCTCCCTCCCTCACTCGTGCTGGGCTCCGGCACAGCCAGGTGGGGTCCTGGCACGTGTCTGTTCATTCACCCCGTCATCAAATATTTCGAGAGCCAACTATGTGTAAGGCGTCCCCAGGATGCAACTGGACAGGGAGCCCTGCTCTCTAGGAGCTCACCTCTGCAGGGCACCCACAGTCCACAGTCTGGCCCATCACCCCCACAGCTTCTCTCCCTCCCTTTTGGCCAAGCAGGAGAAGGGCAGACTCAGAGGCTGACCTCCTGCCTCTCATTTGCCAGCTTGTAAAACCACAGTCAGTCCTCGAGCTTCATCCTCTCTGCCTCAGTTTCTTCCTCTCTAAATAGGGGTGACGGTGACCTAAATCATAGGCTTGTGAAGATGGAATCGGTGAGCACCTGTGCAGGGCTTGGACTGTGTCTGGTGCACAGCGAGGCCCCCCTGGATACTCACTTTTGTTTTCCACCCTCCGCACAAGGCCTGGTTGGGGTAAAGACGAAAAAAACCGTCAGTTGACATGGTGGAGGTTAGGTTCTCCCTGAAATCCAAGTGGTCGTGGTGTTATAAAAGCACACTCAGAATGTCACTGAAAGATTGAGAAGGAAGATTATGATCTGCACAGCTCAGTGACGTGGTTTGGCCAGCGGTGGCCAGTGAGGACCCTCTGGCCCAGGGCCGAGCTGGGCAGAAGGGAGGCCCTGAGGCTCCACCCAAACCCATGAAGGCATGATGGAGAAGGAGGGTGGTGGCAGTGAGAAACCACCTGCTTTGGCTGAATCTTTGAGCTTCTGTTCCGGAGGCAGGGGTGGGGTGGGCTTGGGGGCCAGGAGCTTGGAACAGCCGGGTCAGCACTGTGACGTGGTCACCCATCTCCAGACCTTGTTCAACTCTCCTCCGATGAGCAAAGATAGGTCAGATAATATCCAGGGTCCTTTTGAGCTCCGTGATTCTAGAAGTTTCTATCTGATTCCAGAACAGTCTGTATGCCTGTCTACCACTCGTCTTTTTTAAAAAAATATTTATTTATTTATGCATACAAGAACTGGAGTGTAGGATAGAGGTGTGGGGGTACAGTGAGAGGATTCACAAGATAGAGTGGGGAACAGAACAGGCAAATCTACTAAAGTACACTGCTGAGGGGAGCAGCGGGCGAGGCAGGAGAGGTCTGCTGTGCCATGTGGGAAGTGCCCTGGCCGGGGATCGAACTCGCGCTGCAGTAGCTGCAGACAGCTTCATAGCACTGAGACTTAACCCCTGCGCCACCAGGGAGGCCCTACCTACTGCTAGTCTTTTATCTGGATTATATACCACGTCAAGCAAAAACCAGGGACCATGATTTATGAATTAAAGAACAAATATTTAACTTCAATTTTTCTGGTGTTTAAAAGCATAAAAGAAGAACGCCATTTGGGAGCCTTTAACCTATAAAGGGAAGTTGTGCTTTATACTGGCGAAGAACACATTTTTGAGATTCAAATGTTTGTCCTTGACTCAGTCCTTCCTTTCAGAGGTTTCAAACTATAGAAATATTTACAGGTGAGGACTAAATTGACTCACAAAGATGTTCATCTCAGTGTATTTATAACAGCAACGGCAAAAAGCACCAGAAGTCACTTCAATTTCTAATATTAAAGGAATGGTTAAATAATTCATGTCTCTAACTTATTATCTTTTGGAAGAAAATAACATGAAGGAAATGTGCGTGGGCAGTGTCCACGGCCAGCTCGGGCCTCTCTCGATTTTGCAGCGTGTTCACGGATGAGGAGCCAGAAGAAAATGTGCCTCTGGTTAGCAGGATTTTAGGGGATGTTTCCTTGCTTCTTCTTACTCCCAAACGTCTGACTTCTATTACTTTGAAACCCTTCCCGAAAAACAGCACAAAAATGGACTCTGAAAAAGTCAGGCCGCGCCAGGAGTACAGTCAGCTTCCTCACTTCCGTCAGTGGTGTGACTAAAGCAGCACATTTAAATACTGGGCCCCTTCCTTCCTTCCTTCTCCTCATGCCTGGGCTGGGCTGTGGGGGCAGGCTGGTGGGAGCCGGAGCTTCACTGTGCACAGCGGGCCTTCCAGTACCGTCCACTCCCCGGCTCTCCGGAGTGGCCGCCTTCTCAGGCTCCAACAAGGGGGGTGGAGCCAACGACCCAACGATGGGGCCAAGCCTCTGTGCCTGCAGGCACCTTCTGGCCCAGCGGCCTGGGGCTGGGGCGGGGGCAGCCTATGGACCACCACTCTGGTGCGGCCGTGAAGTGGTGGCACAGTGCCCAGGAGCCCAGGGCACAGGCTCTGGAGACATGCCAAGCAGAATCCTGGGTCCCGGAAGCTGGAAGCCTGGACCTCTGGCCACAGAGCAATGGCGGCCATCCCAATGGACCTGGACGCCAGCTCCGGCTGAAGAGCCCCGCCACTCTCCTGGCCCTGCCTCTCGCTGGCCGTGTGGTCTGAGGAAGTCACTGGACCTCGCAGGACCAGCTTCCACCCTTCTGGCCACTAAGTGGGTTGGACTTCAGCTTCAAGGTCACTTCCACGGCTCAAGGGCGAGCATGCTGTTCTCCCTCTGTGTGTGGTCTTGCCTCTAGGAAAGGACAAGTTCAGTTAGTCTTGGTCACATGTTGCCCCAGTTACCCTGGTCATGGGCAAGGGGAGGCAAGGGGCTGAGGGGAGCGGAGGAGCAGGCAGGAGGAGGAGAAATTTGTCTTCTGATCACTTGACCAGATTAGACGGGAGTGACCAGCAGAACATTCTCGGGCTCCAAGCGCACGCACCGGGCAGAGAACAAGCCCACAAAAGGAGCTTGCCAACCCCTCACTCCCAGCCCAGTTCACCTGCCACCCTCCTCCGGGCCCCCCAGAGTGCCCCATCCCTGCGCAGAGCCTCATCCACAAGTGAGCTTGCGGGTGGGGCCACGCACTGGCTCACGCCCCACTGTCCCTGCTCCTGAGCCGGCAGGCACGAGACGTGATGGAAACGACCCCCTTCTCCCGGTGCTCCTTAGGGTGACAAGGTCTGTTTTTTCAGCATGGTTGACCTCTGCGCTCTGGTCTCTGGACAGCAGGGGGTCTGGCTCGGGACGCCCACCCCATAGAGATGCCCAGTCCGCATAGCAGGGCTCCCTGAGCCTTCTGGTCTCGCCGATTATTGGGGGCCTGGCCACTGCTTGACCTTGAATAGGGGGACAGGTGTGGCCGAGGGCTTAGAATACTGGCAGCTGGTCTTGCATCAGGGGGCCAGGTGGGGTCTGGGCACTACCCAGCTGCCCAAGGAGTAACTCTTGGGAGACCGCCCAGGTCCCTGTGCGCTGCTCGAAGGAATGGAAGGTTGCCATGGCAACATCTCTCTCTCCCCTCTTCTGGGGGGTTGGAGGGTGAGTCCTTAGAGGACGGAAGACCTGGATTCCCTGGGAGGGATGGGGACTCTGCAGTCTCAGGAATGGGGTGACAGCTGGGGTGGCAGACACCAGCCCCCCGTTATCGTCCTTGACCCATCCGCTGTCAAGATTGATTGGAGAGGGCCTCCCTGGTGGCGCAGCGGTTAAGCGCTGCGCTGTGGAGCTGTCGGCAGCGGCCATGCGAGTTCGAAGCCCGGCCGGGGAGAATCCCACATGGTGCGGCAGACCTCTCCTGCCTCGCCCGCTGCTCCCCTCACAGTGTGTTTCTGATCTGCCTGTTCTGCTTCCCGCACTGTCTCTGGTGAACCCTCTCGCCGCCCCACGCCTCTGGCCTATACCCCAGCTTGTATGCATAAATAAATAAATCTTAAAAAAAAAAAGATTGATTGGAGAGAGAGATCCGAGGACAAAAATTGATCCTGTTCCCGCCTTCCCTTTTGCTGTCTCTGTGACCTTGAGGTGTTCTGAGGTGCACTGTAAACCTATAAGCACCCCCTTCGACCCTCACCTCCCCAGCATCTCTCTCAGTTGCTGAAGCAAGAATAATGGGCTCATGTTCATTTCCTGTTGCTGCTATTAAAAAATCCGCACTGTGGCTAGAAAGAGCACCCTTTTACTGTACAGTCCCCAGGGCAGAAGTCAAGGTGCGAGGAGAAGAAACTTCCCTGCCTTTGAGATTCTGGAGCAGCCTCCCTCTGCTCCTGGGCTGAGTCTCCTCCAGCCCGGAAGCTGACAGGTGGCTTTTGTCTTCTCCTTCGTGGTCAAGTCTGCCCGACTCCCTCTGACAAGGCCATAGGATCACCTTTATTCCCCCTGGATAATCTGGAATCATCCTCCGCCCATCTCAGAGATCCTTGACTTCTTCCCCCTGCCAAGTCCCTTTTGTCCTGCAAGGTCACATTCATGGTTTCTAAGGACTCCTAGGTCTGGGGTGGGGGGCAGAATTATTCCACCTGTCACATAGGCTAGTGAGGCCTTGGTTCTCCCCCTCCCCCACCAGAAGATACATGAGCTGCCATAGCCCCTGCCCAGCCTGCAAGTCCTACTTTGGTGGCCTCCCAGAGCTGGTCCCCCAGGCCCCAAGAGTCTGAGTCACTGATGACCGTTCCTAGCAGGCCCAGGAGCCCCTGTGACGGCCGCGGACGGAAGGCACGAGAGAGGCGCCCCCAGAGGTGGGCCCTGATGGAGGGGCTGCCTGGGGAAGCTGCTGGGGGAGGTGGGCAGCAGCAGCCCAAGTCACATCTCTGCCAGGACCAGGACAAGTGTCCCCTGGAGCTTCGGGGTCTCCCCACTGGGGCTGCAGGGAGTGATGGGGAGTCAGGTTTCCCTGCTCCGGCCGCGCTGCACCCTGCTTGTCAGCCATAGCGCAGGGGCGAGCAGGGCTGCCCCCCCAGCCTCCTCTAGGTTGGCCCCACACAGGTGTGCACACACATACACACACACACCATGCACATGCATATACACGAGTGTATGCACGTGTGCACGAGCATATGCACATGTGGATACACCATGCATTGGAGTGCACACGTGAGTGCACAAGCACACATGACGCCCACTTATACATGCATGAGAACATACACACTTGAGTGTGCACACATGCCCGAGTAAAACACCATGTAACAAGTACACATACTAATACACACACATACCACCACACCTGTATGCACACAATAGGTGTATGCATGCGTATACATGCATGCACACACACACACATGCTCTCCCCATAATGGTTCCCAATGTCCTAGGCAGTGATACTGGGCACAAAACAGGCCAAGCCACCCCCCACCACCCAGCCAATGCGGCACAGCTGGGACATGGGGCTCCAGGGGAACTGATTGAGGGTCAGAGGCTGACCATCTTCTGATATTGTCATTTAGCTGTCCAGGCCAGAAGCACACATTCTCTGCTTGTTTATTGATTCATTAGACAAGTGCTTTTTAGGAGAAGGTGGGTGGAGGGGAGGCGCCTGCTGGAACTGTGCACCAGTCTGTGTGTGTGGTGTCTCTAAGGACAGAAATTACAGTAAAAATTCAGTAGTGCTAAATGCAGCCTGGATGGGCTCCTAGGACAAAAAAAGGACATTAGTGGAGAAGCTGGTGAAATGCTCAGAGTCTGGAGTGTAGTTCATAGTGGGGTAGCCAGGCTCATCTCTCAGCTTTGACAAATGTGCCACGGTTATGTAAGGTGCTAACATTAGGGGAAACTGGGTGCGGGGTCCACGGGAACACTCCGTACTATCTTTGCGATTTTTCTGTGAATCTAAAATTATTCCTCCTCAACAAATTATTAAAAACAACTCAGTTCTAGTTTTAAAACTCAATATAAAATAGCAAGTTAGAAGCTTAACTGGCAAATCCACTGTTCAGCTCAACTTTTCTTTTTTTTGAGGTATACCCAACATACAGTAGGCTACACAAATATTACATGTACATCTCGTCAAACTTTTATGCATGCAGTCACCCACTTAAGTAGCACCAGCTCAAACAATAGAATGCTTCTGGTGCCCCCAAATATTGCCCTATCCAGTGAACCCCTCTCCTCTGCCAGAAATAGATGCTTGCCCAAGTTATATGCCATAGGTTAGATTTGCCTTGAACATCATATGAACAGAATCATAAAGTACCGACCCTGTGTGACTTTTTTGATTCAACACATATAAGGAAATCATCTGTGCAATAGTTTAGCAATAGTTTACTCTTTCATTTTTGTGCAACATTCCATAGTGTGAATATTCCCCAATTTAGTTATATAGTCTCATTTTCATTGACGTTTGGGTTGTTATCAGTCTGAAACTCTTCTGAATAAAGCTGCTTTAAATATATGTGCGTGTTTGGCAACATTCATTTCAGAATGGATTGGTTGGGTCATAGAGTATTTGCATGTTTAGTTTTAGTAGGTACTAGCAAATGGGTTTCTAAAGTGGTTGCACCAGTTACACTTCCTCCAAAATGTATGAAGGTTCTGGTTGCTTCACTTCCTTGCCGATATCTGCTGTTGTTAATCTTTTTGATTTTGTCATTCTAATGAATAAGTATCACAGGGTTTTCATTTGCATTTCCTTGATGACCATGTATTAAGCAGCCTTCAGGTTATTCTTTTTAGTGAAGTTTGGCCACTTTTATTGCATTACCTTTTTCTTATTGATTTGTAGACACTCTTTATATATTCTGAATACAAGCCTTTTGGCAGATATAGATACTATCAGTATCTTCTCCCCATCTATGATCTTTCTTTTCACTCCTTTAGTGGTGTCTTTTGATGAGTTCAGCTTTAACCAAATCCATTTTTGCTTTCCTTTTTTCCCCTTTTCATTCAAATTGTTACTGCATTTGCTGTCCAACATCCATGGACCAGATTATGACACAAGGGTTTTTGAGAAGAAAAATCAGCTTTATTGTGAATCAATTGACAAGGAGTTTGGTAGGAAATAAATTCACATTTGGTTAATAAAGGAAATGAGGTCATATAGGTGTTGGTGACCAGTGTTTAGAACAGAGGAGTAGTGGTTATGGGCAAAGAAATGTGGGCTTGGCTGATGTTCACTGATGGGTTACAGGGCAGCTCATGAAGTATGAAGTATGAAGAGGCTTTTCTTCAGATGACTGGAGCTTTGAATTTCTGTTGCTGGGCCCCTGGCCTCCGGGGAGCCTCCTACTCTGTGTTCTTGTCTCCCAGCTCTAACTGGCCTTGGAGCTTTGCTCAAGGTCAGTTGACAAACCTCCAGGCTCTGCTGCGTCTGTACTGCAAGTCTCAGAGAAGAGTTTAGATAAATTTTCTCTCTCCTTTGTGCTGAAAATAATTTAACCATTTAGCCTTGGTTTCAAATCAGGAGACTTGCGTACATTTAGAACTAGAAGGAACTTTAGAGACCATCTGTCTGTGCCAGCGGTTCTCGATTCTTGTGGTCACTTGAATAACTTGGGGAGCCTTGGCTCCAGCACCAGGGGTTCCAAGTCTGGGGGTCAGCAGTGCAGCTGGAGCATCAGCAGGATTTAAGCTCCTTCAGGAGACCCTCGACCTCTGTGGGACCCTCAGAGAGTGACGTCCTCCTTGGAGCGGCCAGAAGCCCTCGCCTTTTCTGCATCACCTCAAGAGCTCAACTCTTCCATGGAAGCAAATGGAGACCAGCCGCCAGCACGGTCCTCCGGGGTCTCTCTCTCTGAAGCCTCTGGGTTTGCCTGGGCCGTGTGAGCCCACAGCCATTGACTTGGTGTCATCATTCATTGTCTCCTCCTTCCACTCTCTGAAGCGGTCTGCTTTGGACGCTGTACTCCAGGGCTGTCCATCTTTAACCTCTCGAGGGCGCACTGCTTCAGCCTCAGCCCCAGCCTCACAGGTCTCTCCCATCCCCCAGACAGAGAGCCCAACTTTCCCTCCCCGCAGTGCCCAGGGCTGAACCCCACAGGGAGAAGCAGCACCCTGATCGGACCAGTGCCAGGAGTCGCCCCAGAGCAGAGCCACACCACCAGCTCCACACCCTGTGGAAAGCCCATCCAGCCACTGCCGGCCACACAAGCCTCAACCACAAGAACAAAATGGCTGTAGCCACTGATCCGCCATCATCGAACAGTCCTCTGATCCCACTGATGGGAGAGCCGGCCGCAGGGACACCGAAGGGGCCAGCGGCTCACTGAGGCGAAGACTCGCCTGGGAAGGCTTGCTTCAGGGTGAACATGAGGAAGACGACCTCCTCATAATTACCCGATTCGTACAGACACCCAAACTGGGGCGACCCGTCGGGCCCGGGGCCCATGGCCTGCAGGTCTGAGTACGCGCAGCTGCCCGCGGCCAGCAGGGTGGGCTCCGACCAGGCCTCGGGGGCCGGGGGCCGCTTGTTGAGGTAGACGCCCAGGTCGGTCCTGTGCTGCGGGTGGGTCGGGTGAGTGTAGAGCAGCCACTGGTCTGCGGCGCGCAGGCCCGAGCGGGGGCTGGGGAAACTGACCACACTCCCGTGGCAGCCGCTGGGCGGAGGCTCCACGAGCTTCTGCACCAGCTGGGGCTTCTGGAAGGTCACCCCGTCACTGGTGCTCTGGGCCTGGACCCTGGCCCCGCGGGAGCTCCGCGCGTTGAGATACACCACCCTCTGTCTCCTGTGCCCGACCTCTGCCACCTGGCACTCCAGGGTGTCGGAGGCCACAAAGTCCCCTCTCCCCCACGTGCGCCCGTGGTCGTGGCTGACGAAGCAGAAGGCGAAGGGGGAGGGGCTCTGGAGGGGGTGCAGGTTCCGGTAGGCGTAGGCGGGCACCAGCAGGCTCTGCGTCTTGTTGCGCAGCTGCAGGCAGTGCCCAGGGCCCACGGCAAAGGTGGCCCATTCCCGGTAGGCGCTGCCAATGGCGGGGCCGGTGAGGTCTCTGGCGGGGCTCCAGGACCTCCCGAAGTCCGTGCTGGTGACCTGGCACAGGCGCGTGACATTGACCTTGGTGCGGAGCTGGTGGTGCTCGGAGACCTGGCCAGGGATGGCGATGAAGAAGAGGAAGAGGACCCCCGTGACCTCGTCATACACGGGGCTGGGGTTCATGGACCGGTGGCCCGCCAGCTGGGCGGCGGCCACCACCTCCTGCGAGTGCCACTGCGTGCGAGGGGGAAGGAAGGGAAGACAGTCTTGAAATGGACAGTGCCAGCTGCACAGGCACTGGGCACTGGGGTGGGCAGGGGTGGGGTGTGGCTCTTGGGGTTAGGATCAGAGGTCATAGAGGAGAAGCCTTCATCATCCTCATGGTCCCCCCCACCGCAGCAGGGATGGGGGAGGAGCAGCACCCCACCTCTCTTGCTGCAAGGCAACCCCTCTTCATTTGAAAGCCTATTGCTTCCATTCCTACCTCCACACTTTCCAGAGTGCCTGCAATGCACTAGACCCCTGACACAGAGAACAGTCTGGCAAGAGCTATTCCCAGCTTCATCCTGGTTCCTTCAACTTACCAGCCCAGCCCAGCTTCCCATTCTTGGAAAGTAAAACCCTAGTAGCAAGTACAACCAGTGAGGGACAGCCTATGGCAATCACCTCCCATTTTCTACTCAACATACTCTATTAATGCAGCCCAGGAGGGGCAGGACGATCGCAGGAAGGACTTCCACGGAGCTTCCGCCATCCCTAAGTCTGTCACATAGGGCGCTGCCTGGCACTGACGCCCCAGCAAGCTATCTGAGGTGGCCCTGTGCCAAGAGCCTGATGTCCCCGGTGCCATCAAACCCTGACCCGGAACTCCAGAGAACAAGTGTTAGGACATCTGGGGAACGAGAGGCATGGATGGGGAGACGAGTTGCCCGAGACTGTAGCTCTGTAAGTGTGGACCCAGGACCAGAACCCAGGTCCACCTGTGCTCTTAACAGTCACCATGTAGCAGTGACCACGAAGTCGGAGAATAATGACGTCACCCCCTCCACCATGCCGCTTTGGGTGTCTTGGTCAAAATCAGCCACTTGAGCTACATGTTGGCTCGCCAGGACATAAGCAGACACCCAAGCCCCTCGAGTCCCAGGTTAACATACTCAGAGGACACCCCTCCCCTAGTTATGAGGCTGATCTCAGGTCCCCGGGGCACAGGGGGGCCTGTCTGAGCACCGCAACAAAGCAGACGCGGCCAGAGTGAAGCCCCGGGACACCCCGGGATGGCTTGGGCCCTCCGCCTCATCCTGACAGTCCCTGGCGTTCCTCTCAGGTGTCCATCGTCTATTCCCCTCCCCCGGCTCAGCCGTCAGCTGGAGGGCACCACGGAGGGCTGAGTGACCGCAGCCCTGCCCTGCCTTACCTGGACCCGCTGGGTGGACGCGTCATGCTCCCCTCTGCGGAGGACAATCACCTCCGCGTGTTCATCCCTCTTGCTCACCCGCTTCTCGGCGAAGGCCAGCAGGGTCTTCTGCGCGGGCAGGTAGAGCAGAGCGGGGATCCTGTAGGTGTGAGCCCCCGACTGGAACACGGGCTCCCTCTGCAGGACGGGGCAGGACGCCATGGGCTGCGGGGGAGAGAAGCTGAGTCCCCCGAGCTCTCACCTGCACAAGCCCGGGGCCATCCTCACCCCACAGCCAGCCGGGCCATGCCGGGGGCTTGCTCCCTCCCACATGGGGTTCATCCCCCCTTTCTCACCCCAAGGCCCCATTTCCTAATCCCCCCACGCCGCCTATGCCGTGGGGCAGCAGGGGAGGGTGTTTGGAGGAGCCTATTTTGCGGGTGTTTTATAACACGCTTTCCGAAGGCAGCTGTGTGAGAACTTCAGCTGCTTCTGCCAAGCGACACGTGGCTCAGATGCTGAGCTGGTGGGATGGGCTCGCCCGCCTGGGCACTCGGCAGCGGCCCGAGCCAGAAGATGACACACGGGGGCTTTTTATAACTCCACAGCCCTAGAAAGTTGCCTCAGAAGAAAAGAAACGATGGATGCAGCTCTCTAAGGAGGGACCTTGGGGGCAATAGTGGCCCTGACGGCTGACCGGCAGGTGCAGCCTTCAGAGGAATAGGGAAATGAAAAATAAGAATAACTGACCAAAAAGGGCAGGTGCGGAAGACAATGTGGGGGGGATGACAGCCCCCCGTCCCCTGCAGGGCCGTTTCCCCCCAGCTGTCGGGAGTCCTTCCCCGGCGCTGCCCCAGGAAGCTCCCTTGTAAACCCCCCGCCACGTAGCCCCGCCTCCGTGTCAGCCTATTGCTGGGGAGCCCACCTGCAGCACACCTGCTAAGAGGGGTGAGCCCTAGCGGCACGGACCCCCCCACCCCCCGTCCCCCTCTCCTGCCTGCAGCTTTTCCTGCCACGCACGGGCATTACCTATTTCAAATTTAAAGGTTTTGAGAAATAAACGTGATGAAAGTGCAGTGCTGGTCCTCTGATGACAATGCAACGGGATGAAAATGATCCCAGCACGGGGCACAAGCTGGGGTGAGGGGTCACCCAACACAGGTGCAAGAAGGAAGTCTCTGGAATGAAATCCAGACCTGTCAGCTGGCCTCCAGGCAAGCAGGGCTGGGCCACGTTAAAAGTGGCTGGGTTGGAACTTGGTTATGAACTGTAGCTGGGAAAGAATCGCAGACAGTTCCAGAGAAGCAGGAAGACAGGCAAGCAGGATGCAGTTGGCGACGTTCTCTAGGAAACTGTGGGAGACTCACTTAAACTCCATGGAGACCGCTGTGGAACGTGCTTGAGGAAAACTCAGCAGTGCTGGGATAATTCCAGTGTGCATGCTTATATTCATGGGTCCTCAGGAACCAGCTTCCTGGCCTGCCCCAGTAGCAGCCTCCTCCGTCCTCTGAGGAGGAGGGAAGCTGAGACAGACACCTCGAACCCAGGGCAGCGGGTAGGTGAGACTAGAAGGTCTCAGGGGGTTCAGAAGAGAAGACACAGGGACTTCAGAGGCGAGAGCAGGGGCCCTTGCCTCAGGCCAGGCCCGAGGGCCCTGTGGGATGCGTATGACCAGGGCCGGTGGTTTATGACTTAGAAGAAGAAAGAACAGGCAGAGGACAGCGTGGGGTTCTCCCGCCGGCACTGACGGTTGGGGCCCCTGGACCACGCCATTTTTAAAACTGAGATACAATTCACATGCTATAAAATTTACCATTTTCGAGTGTAGGATTCTGTGGTTTCTCATAGATTGAAGAGATTGCACATCCATCACTTAATTCCAGAGCATGTTCATTACCTGCCAAGAAATCTCAGAGCCACGAGAGACTGCTTTCCTTCCACCACTCCAGGCCCTGGCAAGGGCTGTTCTGCCGTCTGTCTCTGTGGATCTCTCTTCAGGATGGTTCACGTAAATGGACTCACACAAGAGACCTCTGGGAACTGCTTTTTTCATTCAGCATATTTCCGCAGGGTAGCTTGTGTCAGTCCTTCATTCCTTTTTATGGCTGCATAATATTCCACAGTATGGAGAGAACACATGCTAGCGATCGATTTATCTGTCGACGGATGTTTGGGTTGTTTGCAGTTTGGGGCTATTATCTATCACGCTGCTGTGAATATTCATGGACAGCTTTCGGTGGGAACCTGTGTTTTCAGTCTCCTGCATATTTACGCAGAGTTGCGGGGTCACGCAGTAATGCCGTTTAACTTCTCAAGGCACCATTTTGCCTGCCCACCAGCGAGGTGTGAGGACTGATCTCTCCACATGCCCCTCCAAACCCTGGTTCTGGTGTTGCTCGCCTGCGTGCTCCTCGCGGTGTGAGGCGTCTCTCAGTGGTTTGGGTTTGCGTTTCCCTGACAGTTAATGACGCAGATCATCTTTGATTGTGCTTATCCACCACGGCAGCTAGATTTTAGCTTGGCAGTCATGGGAGGATCTCAGACATTTTTTAGGAAACGGTGTGGAATGATCTCATCTGGTTTGTTTTTTAGGAAGTCTTTGTTTTGGCTTTAGGGGCAGGAGGCTGAAGGCGAAACTGCTGTGATTTCCCAGGTGAAATAAAAGCCTGGATGAAGCAGAGACCGAGACCAGGGAGAGGGAGGCACAGGGTCGTGGCATCTACAGGCCTGCAGGGAGCAGCTCCACATGCCTGAGGGTCCAGTGGTCCCAGCGACTCCCTCTGTCGGCACCTCTTTCCAGATTCCTCCTTGAGAAGTGTCTCCTGGAGGGTGGGGACAAGCTGACCCCACCCCGGGCCTGCATCGTTCCAGCTCACGGCGCTCTTGCTGGTAGCCTGCGAGGGGTGCTGTAATTGCCAACGCCAAAGGGCCCTCACTAGGCCCAGGCTCTGCCGAGCACTTTCCAGAGGAGGCCCCACTTGAACCCACAAACATGCTGAACCTGCGAGGGCCAGAGCAATGCCCCAGAGCCGGAGAGGCTGGGTGCAGCAAGGTGGCTGCGCACGCCACACCCATTTCCTACGAGCTCTGGTCTCCCGAAATATCTGCCCCTGTGTACTGAGGGCCGAAGCCGGGGAGGGGAGGGGAACTCTTCTCGGGGCTCTTCTCTATTCTCAGCACCTCGGCTCTGGCCCAGACTCACGCCCGATGCCAATACTGCCGGCTGACCCCAGGCATCTCCGTAAGAATCAAACACTCCACGGTCCTCAGACGTGCCGGGCAACCTTCAAGTGCATTACACATATATGCGCGCGCGCGCACACACACACACACACACACACACATTTGTACACTGTATTTACAACTTTTATCTCGTACGAATATTTTTTCACATCACTCACCACAGCACCCCAGGAGCAGACGCTGTGATTATTCCACTGCACAGATGAGGGTGCTGGGCTCCCCCACCCGCGGGTGTGGGGAGCGGCCGCCAGAGACACCTCTGGCCCACTCGGGGCTGCTTCCCCAGGGCGTTCTGGAACATGCCAGCTTCCTGTGCCTCGCCACATCTTCCAGGACGCTTTAGCACCCGTGGAGGCAGCTGGGCCGCTGAAACCCCCTGGCCCCAGGGAAGGGAACCCAATAGTCCACAGTTCAGATTCTGGCCCAGATCTGCTCCTGAAAAGAGGTCTCTTTTGGACAACAGCTCCCTCCCCAGGTTCTAGCTCCAGTTCTGGCAAGGAGGGAGTTGATGAGTTGGCGGGCAGCCCTCCAGCTCCAGGCCGGGCCAGATAGGGGCTGAGGGGGCTCCTTGGGTCGGGAGGGCCTGGCACCCGTCAGCTCACACTCCAGCATCCGGGCCACCAGACCAACAACATCGGGAGGAGTCACGAAAACTGCCTTTTTCTAGGTCAAAAATGACTCAAGAGTGAAACCATTCGGTATTTTTCTCTTCCTCTCTGGCTTGTTTCGCTGAGTGTGATCCCCTCTAATTCCATCCATGTCGCTGCAAATTGCATGTGTTTATCTTCTTTGAATGCTGAATAGTATCCCATTGTGTATATGGACCACTTATAACAGGACTATAGGGAAACCAAATAGTAGAGAGACACTTGGGGGGAGGGGCGGGGGAGGGCACAAAATGGAGTAGAAAAGGACACAAGGGACCACGGAGATGGGTCACGGGTGAATTGGTGGCGGGTTACCCAAGGGGAATACAAAATGTAAAAGACATAAACAACAATAAAAATATATATTAAAAAAAATGACTCAAGAGTGGCGCTTTGAGACGTCACATCCCAGGTGACACTCGCAGACTGGCCTGTGGCCTTGGGGTGCCGAGCAGATGGAGCTCCCTAGCCAAACCCACTTCCTCCCCACACAGCCCCGGCCAGAGGTGGGGGCGCTGAAAAGTGGGTCAGGGAGACGGTGGGTGATTGCCCGTCAATGGTGGAGGTGAAGGGATTCGAACCCTGTTCTGGTGGATTCCGGAACCCACCCCCAAGCACTGGGCTCTCCGCCACAAGCCCCACGGCTGGTCTCTGAAGCCCTGAAGTTCCTCAGAGGAGGCGAGCAGAGGGTCCCCGCCCTGTCTTCTCACTCCCACGGGATCACGACCTCATGGGCCCTTACGAAGGCGAGGTCGGGAGACCTCATTGCCACACCCCCTGCCCACCTCGGGAGCTGCTTTGGCGATCCCCAGATCTGTCCCGAGCACCCTCTGAGTGCCCAGGAACAGGTGACCAGGTAGGAGCTGGGCCCCGGGCTCCAGACCCAACCTTAATAACGTGAGAGCCAATGATTCTGGGGAAAGAGATGCACTCTGTAGCTTTTCCCAGAGGGCCGGCCCCGGTTCTGGGGTTCTGGTGGAACACTCCCTGTGGGCCACTATGTTGAAAGCATGCCATCTCACCAAAGAGCAGGCAGCTGCCAACTGCACGGCAAAGCCAGCCTGGGCGCAGCAAACCCGAAGCTCAGTCAGCCTCTTGCCCCAAGAAAACCCCATTTCCAGCAGGTCGGACAATGTAGCTCAGGCCCCGTGATCCTCTGGGCCTCACACCCCATGCTGAGAGGTGCACTCTCGGCTCCCAGCCTAGGGCAGGACGCAGGGGCCTCCGCCAGCAAGTCCAGGCAGCTGCATCTTGGGGGCAAAGTTAAGAGATGGCTGATCTGAACCTTCTCCAAACATCCCCATCCAAGTGTCCCCTGGACACCCCAAGACAGAGTGAGGCTCCACTTGAGGGAGTGGAGGGGCCATGGACTGGATTTAAAGTCACATCACCTGGGGCACCCCCAGACATGGCCACGTGCCCCCAACTACCTGGGGCAGAAGAACGCTTGTCAACAGGGACAGGCAGGTCCATCCCGAGAGACACATACCTCAGGAGGGTGAGCAGGTGGGATCCAGAGCCAGGTGGGAAGTCAGGCTGTGTGAGCAGAGGCGGAGGGGACCAGCTTCTAGAACCGTGCAACTCCTGCGCTCCCGCCCTCATCCGCGTCTAGGGCCTCCCGAGCTCGGTGCGTGCCTAAGTACTCTCCAGGGAGCGTGCTCCTTGCTGCCCACTCATCTGCTGGCACGCGCCAGGCGATGCAGTGCTCAGCCCGGCCCTGGCCCAGTTAGGGCCCGGCTGCCCAATAGCGGGGAGAGGCCTGTCCAGTTCTGTGTTCATCATGCTGACTCACAGTGAGGCACAGGCCGTCTGAGGCAAGTTCGCCTCTTAAAAATGGATGCAGGGAGCAAATCATGGGCGGGGCACGGAGCAGACTTCCGGACCTGGGAGAGGCTGGAAGGGCAGGGAGGAGGCAGAGCAAGGCCTGAGAGCCCGGGGCTTGGGGGGCCAGCCACCTTCTTGACCTCTTGGGACCTCCGTTTCCTCTTCTGAACACTGAGAGCAGAAATCACAATAGACTTCAAGCAGGTGATCCCAGAGGCCCGATGCCCTGTCTGCTGCCCCCAGCAGGATGGAGAGAAGTTTCTGGTGCTTTCTGGTGCTGCGTGGACACTTGACGGAGCGCGGAGACTGAGAATGCAGCCTCCCACGCAGGGCCACAGGTGGGAGGATTGCACAAGGCCCATTGAAACCGGCCCGCCCAGCCTCAGACGCTCCCCCAGCAGGGAGCCCTTTTCCTTCCGCCCCTCCCGCTCCCGAAACCCTGTGGAGGCTCCCCACGTGAGCTCAGTCCCGGGACAAGTCACTTGCTGGCACAGTCACAAAATAGAATCTATCTCACCCCGGTGCCGCCTGCCGGTGTGGGTGGGGCTGGAAAAACCCAGGGCAACCCGGTTTGGCCCAGAGTGCACTCTTGTCTTAGTTTTGACCCAACAGGTGAAGGAGACCGCTCTTCTTTGTCCTTCTTTCCCTCCCTGGACAAAGTCCTTTCACAGCATCTTTAACTCTCGATGGTTTGTGGCTCAGAGCTAAGTACCCCCTGGTACCTGGCTCCTGGGAAGTCACAGCAAAGGCTGATTGTGTCCATGATGGGTTAGGTCTCCCCAGTGGCCTCCCAGGCCAGTGTCCCCTGCGTGGCCGGTTCTGGGTCCCCTCATTCCGGTGCTGGTCTAGCCTCCTCACAGGTCTCAGAAAGAAGGTCGTGGTCCAACCTTGGAAATTGCCTCTCAAAACCCCGCACAAAGGCCAGCCCGTGGAAAGGGCCAATGATCCCAGCCCCCGACTCAGCCCGCTGGAGTCCCAGAGTCACCTTGAGGTTGATCCTTTGTGTTCTTGTTCGCCAGCTAATGCGTCAGCCCACAGCAGAGGCTTGGAAAGTGGGTTACTGCCGGGTAGCGGCACAGGAGCATCACGACACGGCCATGAGATGGAGACGAGGCCGCCCATTTAAAGCCCGCCTGAGAAAAAGTTGGGACAGTGGGAAGCATAAGAAGGAGGGTGAGACATGCTATATAAAGTCGAATCCCACTTTTGTTAATTTTTATACTCCATACTCAAAAATCCATATGAAAATAAGCAAAAATGTTATCAAAGTATATATTGCTACATGCCTCAAATTTAGCACTGGGGGGACCAGGTCGCTATTAAGTAAGTATCTGCAGGCTTTAAGGGTGTTTTAGGGGTACCCCTTGGCTCTGTCCTGACTGGATCACCATGAGGGAAAACATGCTTTCAAAGGAACCTAATGAGTTTGTGAAAATTTAACTTACACTTGACTCCAAAAGATTAATTAATTATGGGTCCAAAAATATTCATTGAGTGCTATGCTAACCAGGACATGGAGAGAAATATTATGGCTGGGCCCCGGAGTTGGCCATGCTTGTTATTTATATGGGAAAGCAAAAGAGGAACACAGAAGGAACAGAGGCCGAGTGGTATGGGGTAGACTGGGATAGTCACAGTGATTCAGCGCTGGGAGAAGAATAGGTACAGTCTGGAAGACTTCCCGGAAGAAGTGCCCAGATGAAACCCCCATGGGAATGGGATCTGCACCTCACTTTGATGTCCTGTTTTCTCTCTGATCATTTTTATGATGTTTCTTTGTCTTTGATGTTCTGCAGTTCCATGTTGGGTATCTAGGTGTGGATTCATTTTTATTTTTCTTGCCTAGGACTCAGCACATTTTTTTCAAACTCAGAACATGTGTCTTTCCTCAATTCTGCAAATTTCAGTCACTATTTCTTTGCATGTCCGCTCTCCTCCACTCACCATTCTCTCCTTCAGAACAGCCTATTAAGTGTGTGTTGGATTTCCTTGATTTGTTCTCCAGCTGTCTTTTGACTTATTTTTCGCCTTTCCATCTCACTGCTGCCTGAATCTTCATTCTGGGTGATTCCAAATCACATTCCAAATCACTAAAAATAAATTTGGACCTTGAATTTTATGCAGTAATTTTTATTTCTGCGATTTCTACTTTGTTCTATTAACCTACTTTAAAAATTTATTTTATCAACCAACACAAATAAGAAATGAGCTGTCAAGTCATGAAAAGACGTGAGGAAACTTAAATGCATGTTACTAAGTGAAAGAAGCCAGTCTGTAAAGGCCACATACTTAGGATTCTAGATATGACATTTGAGAAAAGGCAGGACTAGGGAGACAGCAAGCAGATCACTGGGTACTAGGGTTATGGGGGTGATTACTAAGAGAAGCACAGATGATTTTTAGGGCAACAAAAATACTCTGTGAAATACCAGAATAATGGATCTAGATCATTATACATTTCTCCACACCAATTTGAATTAATGTGCCATTTTGGAGGAAGTTATTGACAGTGGGAAGAGTTGCTGATAATGGGGGTGTGCAGGCAGAGGGTATATGGGAAATCTCTGTACTTTACCCCAATTATGCTACGAACCTAATATGCTCTAAAATGTCTTAATTAAAAAAAATTCCTGTTCTTGTTTTATAGATTTTACTCCTTGCCCTTTACCTTAAATCTACTTTGTAATGCTTCCTTTTTATATAATTCTCTTGTCTCTATTTCCTCTTGTGTCAATTCTTTCATTTTTTGGCAGGATGCCTTTCTTCATACTGGTCTTCCTCAAATGATTTCTAATTTCTGTGTCTGAGATCACTTTCAGTTACCTTTTGGGAATGGTGATGGGGTGTACCCAGATGTGGGCGTGTCCCCATAGTTACTTCCAAATCTTAAGGGTTCACAATTTCTCAACTTTCTTTCTCAGTTTTTGTCTTAGAATTTCTGTGCTTTTTGGGTGGTGAGAAGTTTGGTCCTCATGTGCAAACCCAGCTTGTTCTCCATTTTCCTGGAAGTGATTCTGTTTCAACCCATGACCTGGAACAGTTTTTTCTTTGTGAGCCATAAGCCTCCTCCAAACTTCTTGCTGTGTTCAAGTCAAAAAGTTTTTATTCTTATTCTTCACACAGCTAATAACTTAAAATAAACATATCCCATGGCATGTATGTAAGAGCCCCAAAGAATTAGTTCCCTAGGGTAAAATAGAATGAACTAGGAATTACTTATTCATTTAGGGCACCTGGAGGTTTTGCTTTCTTGTTTTTGAGATAAACTACATATTTATACTACATATTCATGACACACACCTATCCTAACGTTTCTGTGTGTTCAGGAAAGTGTGTGTGACCTTGGGTAAGTTATTTAACCTCTGTATATCTGTCTTCCTCATCATGAGCTATAGCTGTGATATAACAAGTTAATTAATGCAAACATTGTTCATTAGATCCGAGCTTGGCCCAAAGGTGGTCAAGAGATGTTACAATTATTTGTGCTTTTGCTCAGATTTTTTTCTTGACCAGACCTCTTTCAGCACCTTTATATTTTTTCAGCACCTTTATATTTTTCAGTGTATTATTTAAGTAACCATACCTTTTAAAAACTTCAAACATTTAGGGCCTCCCTGGTGGCACAGCGGTTAAGCGCTGCACTGTGGAGCTGTCGGCAGAGGTGACGCGAGTTCGACACCCGGCTGGGGAGAATCCCACATGGCGTGGCAGACCTCTCCTGCCTCGCCCGCTGCTCCCCTCAGCAGTGGATTTCTGATCTGCCTGTTCTGCTCCCCACTCTGTCTCTGGTGAACCCTCTCGCCACCCCACACCTCTGGCCTGTACCCCAGCTTGAATGCATAAATAAATAAATTAAAAAAAAAAACCTTCAAACTTTTAAATTCCTCTTCTTTCCCAAAATCAAACTCAACCCAAGAACTTATTAGAATTTCTTGAAAGAAATTCTCTTAAAATGAACTAAACTTATTACACTTGAATATTCAATTCTTCTTTTTTTAAAGATTTATTTATTTATGCATACAAGAACTAGGGTGTAGGCCAGAGGTGTGGGCTGGTGAGAGGATTCACCAGAGCCAGAGTGGGGAGCAGAACAGGCAGATCGACTGAAACACACTGCTGAGGGGAGCAGTGGACAACACAGGAGAGGTCTGCTGCACCATGTGGGAAGTCCCCTGCCTGGACTTTGAACTCATGTTGCAGTGGCTGTGGGTAGTTTCACAGTTTCACAGGCTGATACTTATTCAGGGAAGCCCTGAATATTCAATTTTTAATAACCATAGTTATAACAATCACTGTAAAACAATTGATTTGTGATTATTAAGCCCATCAATGACCTATCGAAAGTTATCATCCAGAACGTATCACAAAGCTACAGGCCTTGAAAGGGATTTTTTGAGTGTCTTAAACCATTCAGGCTGTTTTAACAAAATACTATCAACTAGAGGGCTTATAAGTGGCAGAAATTGATTTGTCATGGTTCTGGAGGGTACAAAGTCCAAGATCAAGGTACAGACAGATTTGGTGTCTGCTGAAGACCCTCTTCATGGTTCATAGATGGCTGTTTTCTCTGTGTCCTCACACAGTGGAAGGGACAAGGGAGCTGTCTGGGGTCTCTCCTAAGGACATTAACACCACTCACAAGGGCTCTGCCTTCGTGACCAAATCATATCCCAAGGCCCCTCGGCCAAAGCGTCACTTTGGGGGTTAGCTTTCGGTACGTGAAAGGCACAAACATTCAGTCCTTGGCACTCAGAATCATTCCAGAATATTCCTATCGCAGAGCAGTACACAATCATTAAAAAGAGTAAAGGGGGTTTCCCTGGTGGTACAAGGGGTTAAATCTCAGCACTCTGAAGCTATCGGCAGCCACTGCAGCACAAGTTCAATCCCCAGCCAGGGAGCTTCCCACTTGGTGCAGCAGACCTCTCCTGTCTCCCCACTGCTCCCCTCAGGTGTATCTCAGTAGATCCACCTGTTCTGCTCCCCACTCTGACTCTGGGGAATCCTCTCACCCCCCACACCTCTGGCCTGCACCCCAGCTCTTATATTCATAAATAAATCAATCTTTTTTAAAAAAGGGCAAAGGACCAGGAGGTGCACTGCAAGGGGAAACCACAACATGATAGATACATAATAGCAGGTATGAGACACACACACACAGAAAGTGTATAGGCAGAATATTTCTACAGGTCTACCTATGAGTAAGAAATGTAAACTTTTTAAGAAGAAAAGTGACAAGTGCAGGCCTGTTTAGCAGAAGCACACAGCATTTGAGTGTGTGGGGTGGGAAGGACTGGAAGCAATTGAGGAGACTGAGCCAGGACGTGTATTTACAGGGTGCTGCAATGGTCAGGGCAGAAGTTGATGGGCCCATTCTGAAGCAGGGAGATGGAGGGCTAGAGACAAAGAGCACTTGTACTTTCGAGAAGCTTCCTGTCGGACCCCCACAGTCTAGCAGTATATCTGAGACAATGAAAGGAGGGTGAGCAGGAGGAAAAGAATCTCAGAGTGTGGCATGTGAGGACTGGTTGCAGGTAAGAGAGCTGAAGCTCCGTAGAACAGAATAGTCATTAGACTTCCCTCCCACCCCTGTAACTTCACATATGCGAGAGCTCTACCAGGCTTCCTCTAATATAGTGACGGGGAACGGGGAATCTTTCCATTTATTCTGGTATCTTCTGAGCTCAATATGGGGTCTGGCTGATAGAGTCTTCCTCAAACAGTTGTTAAATGAGCGAAGAGATGGAAGGATGGGAGGTGGATGGGTGGGTGAATGGATAGAGGATATCACATTCATCTGACTTTCTGAAGCAAAACTGAAACCAGAGTTTTCTGGCATCCAGACGGCTGTGGTAGACCCAGATGAGCGCTCCCTGCTCCCTGGTATTCATGCCTTGGTGAGCTCCTCCGCGTGTGGGCTGTGCCTGACAACTTCTTCCTGCTGCATCAACTACAGCAAAAGTGATGCGTGTGGCCTCCGGGAGCAGATGCAAAGATGACACCTCCAGCTTCCAGGCTGTCTCTCTTGCACACTTTGGCAACAAGCTGCCACAGCAGAAAGGCCTGGCGGTGGCCTCAGGTCCACGGTCAGTGCGCAAGGCCCTCGATGCAGCGGCCCACAGGGAACCAGCACTGCCGGCCACCTCGTGAGTGTGGGAGCCGCACCTTCCCCCGTGGAGCAACCCCAGCTCCCCCGCCTGGACTGCGGCCGTGACCCGGAGCAGAGACTCCAGCCCTGCCCAGATTCCTAGCTTTGCTCAGACGCTTGCGAGAACAAACGTGTCTTGTTTGAAGCCTCTGCCTTTGGGTTAATGTGTTGCCAGCAAGATAATTAGAACAGTGGGTGACTTGAGTTTTATACAAAAATAAACATTCTGGCAATTACACTTGCAAGTGGCAGTTGTAGTTAACAGCGCGGGTTTTAAAACCGCTGTCCCGGGTACCCGACTTACCAGCTGTGCGGCTGTGGGCAAGAGGATCGAGTTCTCTGAGACTCTGTTTCTGCATCTTCAAAGGGCCTGATTCTCTGCCCTTGAAGAGAACAAAAACGATTACATAAAATGGGTATGTCGGGAGCTTAGCCTGGTCAGCACGAACAGAAGGCAGCCAGAAGCAACCACCACAAGCAACCACCACAACGATAGTAATATCTCCGTAATAATAGCTCCCTCTCAAAGCAGCAAGTTCTCACACCTGGAAATAGTCAAACTGAGGTGGGACGGCCAGGGGCAGGAAGTGCACCTGTGAATGGCGTCTAGCGCACCCCAAGGCTTTGCTGGAGTGCGGGGCAGGGGTGGGGGCAGGGAGACGAGTGGGCATGGGCGTGCGGAGGGACACTCAGGTTACCTTGCAGACGGGCCAAGCCGACTCTCCCAGGCCCTCTCCGTGGGTAGCGCCTTCCCTCCTGGGGGCTTCTGGGGCAGGTGTGTGGCCGCCACCCTGGCAGGGCCCCAGGAAGGTAAACACCCAGCCAGGAAGTGACTGTCCCAGGCATGGGGCCAGTTCTGGGCTGGGGCAGGTCTGAAGGTCAGGAATGCTCCCAGGGAGCAGTTTCCAAGAATCGACAGCCCTGGGCCCTGGGCACTCTGGGACGGCGCGGAGCAGGGGTGCACGCTGCGGGGACAGCCGGCCCGCTGGGGCCCGGACCAGCAGGGACAGCAGAGGAAGAGCCGACCAGCGGCCGAGGCCCAGGAACTCCTCACTGGCAGGTGAGCAAATGCCTTGGCAGTTAATGCGATGAGTTGATGCAAGAGACGGAGGAAGCCAGACGCCCCGGCAGGTGTGCGGAGGGAGGGGAGACACCCCCATTCATGGAGAAAGAGCCTGGGAGAGGACACAGGCCCCGCTGTCCCTCTCGAAGGGCGCCTCCTCCTGGCTCCCGCACTTCGCCTGCTGACTCAGTCTTGCCATCTGTGAACTGGGGCGGTGCTTCCCCAGGGTCTATGCCGCGAGGGTGGGTGATGAGCGAGGGGGTTACAGCAGGCGGGCTACATGTCTGCCAGCCCGTGCCACCCGCGTATGCGCAAAGTTTGCAAAGAATTTCAAAAGTGGAGGATTTTAAATCATCAAGGACGGCTAGGCCAGGCGAGGGGCCCTTCTGAGATGGGGGCCCCACGTGAGTGTGTGGGTGCGTGCCACAGCTCCAGCCCCAGTAAAAAGAGGTGCATGTGAACTTGAGGCGCGGCGCGCACCTGCGACCACCCGCCATGCAGCCCCCGCCATGCGGCACCCCGGGAAACGGAAGCCACCGCAAGCCGCTGCCCCTACCGCTCAGGGTCCCTTCCCCACAGGACAAAAGCCCCACCCTCCACAGAACCTTTCAGACCTGTGCGCCCAGCTGGCCTCGAGCCAAAGCACAGCGTGACTCAGATTCTGGGGACGCTGTCTCCTTGGAGCCAGTGGTGAAAGGTTCTGCTTTTGCTCTTGACCTAAAATGTGGGGTGTTCACCAGTCACTGGCTAAACGCCCCAGGCTGTGAGTCCCCACTTCTGTGCTTATCAACGAGCCACACATTTTCCCCTTTTGGAAAAAGGTCACACCTGCAAGAAAGACGGGGGGG